>JALLPH010001281.1:0-11061 GCA_036939855.1 Cyclotella choctawhatcheeana
GACGCAATAGTATTGTACACGACACGCTTTTTACAACCCAAAATGGCCGAACATAGATAACTCAAATCATCAATCATCATTCTATAATTCCCCATGTCTTGTATATCGTCACGTTGTCCTAAGGCTATTACCGTGGTTGTTTTTGGTGAATTTGAGTAATACATTTCACTGTCGTCGTCATCTTCATTGTTGTCGTTGTTGTTGTAATTGTTTAGCGGGGAGTTGCTATTGTTCATCATTCTGTTGTTATTGATGTTGTTGTTGTTGTTGTTGTTGGTTGCAGTGTAAGAATACCCGCGTTGTTTACGTTTTCTACGAAAAGAGCCGTACGATGATGCCGAATGATCCGATGATTTCGCCGGAGAAGAGGACTTGTTGTTGTTGTTGTTGTCGTTATTCATGTTGTTGAATTCACGACGTTTTTTACGAACTGGTTCTTTATCGGCAGTATCGTCACCATCTTTTTCTTCTTTCGTGGTACAACCACTACTACCAATATCTGACATACTACTTTCATAAATGAAACTGCGTTGACTTTGCGAAGAAGAATGAATTTCAATCCTCCTCCTCCCCCCAACATTACTATGATTCAAAGCATGATCCTCTATTCTACTTGCAGTAGTATCCGGGGGAGTACCCATACCAATGCTGCCGCTCTTTAATCGAGAAGAAGGTGGAGTACCAGTACCGTAGTCTGAATAATAATGCTCGTTACTCGACAATGAGAATCGTACCGATTTACTATTGGTAGTATTGTTGTTGTTGTTGGGTCGTGATGGCGATTTAAAATACGACGGCGTATCTTCTGCTGCTTCTGCTGCATTATTAGTGTTGGAGGCAGTAGTATCATTGTTATCACGATGATTGAATGACATGTTGTGCATTAGTTTGTAATCGTGATCATCGTTTGCGAATGTGTCTATTGAATCGTAATCTTTTTGCGTGGATGCGGTGGATATTTTTTGCTTTTTACGTCTGCGTCCGTAAACTCTGCTGCTGCTGCTGTTGTTGCTGCTGCTGATGTTGGTATCATTATTGTTGTCATTATTGTCACGAGAAGACGGAGTGTCAATTCTCTTTGCACCATTCAATTGTTTCTTGACAACGGCTCCTCCACGGCTCTTTGAAACAATCTTCACATTGTCATTGTCGACATCGTCACCGAATCGTTCCACGGCGGCCAGCTTGGCATCGTGACCGGTACGGATGACCTTGCGCGATCGACGGGCCTTCGTTCTGCCTCTTGCCGGTGATGATAACGTCGATTGCTTGGCCGATGATGATAATGACGATAATGATAATGATGATGATGACGGCGGATGACGAGAGGGGGAGGCATCGTGCGATGATTGACTGTACGAGTGGGAGGAGGCAGCCAATGATGATGCCGTGGAGGAGGGTGCTGCGTCCTCAAAGTCGAATTCGTCCATGGTGTGAGATAATAAAAAATGACGGAGACACCCCCTGGACAGATAGAGTTGTGTATGCACCGTGTGAAAACCCCTCTCTTAGGGAGACAGACTTCAAGAGGATGAGAGAACCCGCTAAGTACATACTGTTTCGGACGGGCAATAATTACCCCTATAGGGGGACTTCCCACCTCTTCCCACAACCATAACTCTGAATTCACAACATTTCATCTCTCATCTCTTCTGTGGCTCAATCAAGCTCATTGTTCATCTCTCCGCTCTATCTCCGTGTCATCATTCATCATAAAGTGAGGGCAATGCACGCACTATCAATAGATTACGAGTCGCCGCAACGCCGACTTGCCTCGCCATCCGCACGACAATCATTACAACATTTTCATGTCGATCAAGATCAAGAGCCTTTGCCATTGTTGAAGAATCCATCCATCACTTCACCAAGGAGAACATCATCATCGTCATCGTCCGTTATAACTAGTAGACGGATTCAATTACTAATTGGTTGCTGTGTGGGCTTTTTGATAATAGAATTCATATGGCGGGGGATAATAATGTCTTTATCGAACAATAGTAGTAGTAACGACAACAATTCTCCGTGTGACATGATGACAATTGACAAGGAGAAACAAGTAGTAGTTACATCATCAACATCATCAACAATTATTAATACCAACCATTCATCAATTGTTGTTTCTACATCATCAAACAACAACAACAACACGGTCGAACTAAACTTTGCCATACTGGGATTTCCCAAAACCGGATCCTCCTTCCTAACCTACGCACTCCATACACATCCCCAAGTGATTATGCCCCCCGACGGTACGGCCCCCTATGAATTTTGTCAGATACATCATAAGGAGGGTCATTGAATTGCTCGATTGGTTATTACAATTACAAATACAAAAGAATAATGCTACGGATTCGTCCGAATACAACACGAAGATAAAACGTGGGATTAAATGTCCCACCATGGTAAGAGCCGTGAATGCCATTGAAAATTTAATGAAGGTTTCAAAACGTACGAAACTTGTGGTTGGTGTGAGGCATCCTGTTTGGTGGTTTCAGAGGTGAGACATACACCAATATTTAATTTTTTGAAGGATGAAAAAACACACTACTTTTTAATATTTGACATTGAGAGAGCCGTGAGGGCAACAATGACATGTGCGAAATGTTAGACTGTCATTACATATCTCATTTCATTTGTATATTTCTTTCTTTAAAAGTTTTTACAATTATAGGTGAGCAAAAAGCAATGGTGTGAAAGAATGTGTTGTTGTCAACACTACCTTATATAACGACCCCCCTAACAACATTGTCGCATAATATATCTGCCTCTTTCCAAAAAAAAGGGTATACAATAAATATTCCGATCCCGAATCCTATCCCGAACCAATCCCATCACCATTTTCATTAACCAACAAAAAACATTGGCGTGATGTTTCCATGGCATACGCACGTTACGACACATACCTAAAACAACTCATGAAGGTACCATTACAATCCAAAGAGATTAAAGATATGCTCAATACCGATGTATTTTGGGAAAAACGCATGATACCAAATCCATATCCAATATTTATATATAACGATGAACAATTGAATGATGATAATACCACACGCTCCGATATGTTTCGTCGTGAATTACAACATTTTCTAGAATTGGATAGTCCATTGGTAGACTTTAACTCCATGCCACGTATTAATACACATGACGACCGGGTGGTGTATCCGGAACAAATTAATATTTGCAATGATACGTATGTCAAAATTAGAAAAACGTTGGTGGAAGCGGGTATAAAGTCGAGTAAATGGATTGTGGACAAATTTATTAATGCAGATGATGTGTTTGTTGGTAATAGGAATCATTTTGTTGAGCAGCTTTATAGTTGGCGAACGGATCCTTGTAAATGAAAATAGGTAGAGTTCAATATATAGTGTTGGGTAATGCATCATGCGTATATGGCAAATATCCAGAAGATATCAGCAACGGGTGATGTTTTGTCGGTAACAGCACAATGTTATGCTGTGGAGCAGCTCTCCATGATAGTTGAACAGTTGGTCATTGTAGGCAGACCCAATAGTTTAGGTACACTGCCAATAGTACGGCGAGTGCATAATATAAAGCAGCATTTAAGTCAAGTACAATTCATAATATAGCAAACACATCAGTTAGCCACAATTGATTTGTTAGGAGCTCAACATCTATCTAGATAAAAATATAATCCTTCAGCTTACAAAAATCGTTTCGTTGGACACCTCAGACCAAAATGACGATGATTGCTAAGTGTATTCATTATGTAGAAAGATTATGTATTTAGTTTACTTGAGAAAGATCCGACCTGGGTTTCAAGCCTTCTCCAGAAAAGCAGCCAGCTGATAACGAAAATAACTGGTATATCCCCGACTCAATGCATCATTTTGAAGAGGTGATTGCATATGAGGAAGAGCTTTGTTATTTGTGCATATCACTCTGTTTTTGTTTTTTTTAGCTGTTGCCAATGTCACGTATAGGTAGCGTACTTGTTTCACAATTCCTAATCAACTTCCTCGAGATCATCTTCTGATTTTGCTGGCTTGTTAGGTTTATAGTATCCCATTTGTTCACATGCCACTTTGTGTACTGGCCAATGGGCTAAAGCACAATCATATGAACAGTATTGGCAAATATTGCAATTCTCACATCTACTTAATTGTTTTCTTTCCACCGCTTTCTCACAATTGAAGCAAAATGAAGTCATTTTTGTAGTCTCTTTTAGCTTGTAGTAAATCTCTTGAAGACAAGCACATGAATTTCGTCTGTGGAAGAATTTGATTATTTGTCGAGGGCAAAAGAGAATATCATCCAGAGAAGTTGCAATTTCACGTGCAATGTCATGAGCAAGTCCCCTATTGTATCTTTCCCTAACTTCAATTGTTTGAATCATAATAATATAAATATATGACCCTGCTAAGGTCGTCTCTTTCGTTAGATCTTTTTCCTTGTCTGCATCAACACAAGTTCTTGTCCCCGCAGCCAATAATACTTTTCGAAACATATCCTTTCCAGCATCACTGAATTGATGATATTTATCGCAGATAACATAAGCCAAATGGTAGAGTTCACCATAATTGCAGGAATTACCTGAAGAAACAAGAATCTTCGCAAGTTCATAGTATTTGTCTCTGTATTCAAACAACAAACTGGTAGCTGCATCATAATCATCCTTCGACAAATTTCCTTTGCTGATGTGAAAACAACCATTAGAAAAACCATTAGATGGATTACATTTTTGGGCTTCAGCGGCCTGTTTGGCCTTCCTAGCCTTGCCTTGTGCTTTCTTTCTCGATGGCATGTTGTGATCTATTACATATCTGTTCAGGCCGTATATTATCTCTTGAGAAGATGATGATGGGGTTGTTATGGTCTAATGTCCAGCGAGATCTAGCGAGACATGCTCAGAGCAAGGTGTGGGGAGCCTGCGCTGCGATACTACATATGTATGGTATGTAGAAAGATTAGTATTTAGTTGATACATAGGTACATACTCAAAAAAAAGATCCTAACAAATCCTAACCGGTTTCCCGCCTTCTCTTCTGCTTCTGCCTTGCTTTTCTCATCTCGCTCCACCACGAGGCAAACCAGAAGCGATGATCATGAGGAAGCAGATGGCTGGACGAAGCAAGGGCGATGGATAGCGCATAGAATACCCCCGCTTTGAAGATACAGATCTAGAATGATCGTTACTTCATTGGTATGCCGCTGCTCAAACAACACAATTATGCCTCCGATCATTTCGGTCGACAAAAATGGCATACTACAGTGGCCTTTGCCAATAGAAGCGCCTATCGTAGTATTGACACGGTGATGCCTCTTTCGACAGGTCAAGAAAACATGATACGCAGTCCTCACTTGTTTTCGAGCGATTGAATTACTACGGCGATACGCACCGAATAGAATATTATTACACTTGAACTTGGCATCTCGAATTAAAAACTCTCATGAAAGAAATGGCAACGAAACCAAAAGCCGTCGGATGGGCTCTCGACAATGCCAACGTATCCGTCAAGACCAAGCCCAAGCGTCCCTACACTCCGTACAATATATTCTATCTGCTCGAGAGAGAATTGATGGTTCAAGAACCCAAAGCGTCTTCCGATGACGACGACGCATCCTCCTCATCTGCTCCGTCGTCTACCAATCCGCCGTCGGACAATCCAGAGGATAAGCTGAAGCTGCCGGCACGTTATAAGGGGATTGTTATGGGTCCTCAGTGGTATGATCCCAATTGTAAAGAAAAACGCAAGCATCGCAAAACTCATGGGAAGGTGAGCATGAATATTGTAAAACAAGATCATACGTATCTCGTGAGATGCTAACAGTGCTGATTCTCTCTCTCTCTTCTTTTAATAGATTTCATTTCAGGATCTTACCGAACAAATCTCTCGAAATTGGGCCAACATCGACAAAGAATCCAAGGACTACTGCACTGCGTTATCCGAGATTGGTAGAAGGAAGTACAAGCAAACTATGAGCAAATTCAATGCATCGAGAAAGATCATCGAACTCAAGCAGGAAAAGTCTGAAATGATGGCTGCCAGAGCGAGAGACGGGCCCGGGCGGCATCCATTACGTACCCCTCCTCGAACGAAGTCGTCTCGGCTATCGCCTCCTGCGCCACCTATACATACTGTCACGCCAGATCGTTATCGATCCAATTCGCATCACGAGCATTCTTCACCGAAACGCCAACCTCCCGTTGTTGTTACTCCGCCCTACAATCCATACGACAATCGAAGGCCAATGTATTATCCAAGCCCTCCATACTACGGCCATGGTAATGTCCCACCACCACCTCCACTTCCGGGTCCTCCGCCACCAATGCCTAGTAACGTGGCAGCGTACTATCGACCACATCATCACGCTCCGGTTCCTCCACCAATGCCTTCCAACTCTGATTATCATTCGCATTACGCGTACTCTCACGACAATACGCGTTGTTACCAGGGGTACCCTCCTCATGCTCCTCATGCTCCTCATGCACACGCCGCAGGAGGACATCATGGGTATACCAACAACTATTACCCGCCAAGAGAACATAACCATCCTCCTCCTCCGGCATATGCACCAGGACCAAAACCACAACCCGGTCCGTGGAATTATGAAAGTGCTGCTCCTGCTGGATATAATCCAATGGAAAATAGTCAGCCCGTCAAGACCAAAGAGGAACAACAACAACAACAACCACAAGCCGATCATTCCAAGTCCTCCCAAGACCACGAATCAGAATTATTCAAACTTCCCATCCGAAAGAAATCATCCACCGATAACGATGACATGACAAAAATTCAATCCATGATGAGTTTCGATTCCATCAAGTCGCATCAAATGCAATTCACTCTGTCGTTCGAGGAGGGTAGTAAGAAACCGTCGGAG
The DNA here is from genome assembly GCA_036939855.1 of Cyclotella choctawhatcheeana. Taxonomy (NCBI): domain Eukaryota; phylum Bacillariophyta; class Thalassiosirophyceae; order Thalassiosirales; family Thalassiosiraceae; genus Cyclotella; species Cyclotella choctawhatcheeana. The sequence goes on from JALLPH010001281.1 coordinate 6,847, forward strand.
GGATTGGGTGATACTAATATCTCCAGCCATCAAGGAGCATACTTTGGAGGATTGCAAGATGAAGAGGAAAGTATATTGGGATTGTTACGAGACGATTTGGTCCCTTTTGATACGGGTAATGGAATTTCGTTTCAGTTGTCTTGGGATCGAAGTGTCAACTGAGTATAATGTGACCGGGTTCATATGAATATATCGAAAGTATTTGGAGAGAATATCGGGGAGGATTGGTGTTTTTAAATGTTTGGCAAATGATAAGCCTAATTCATAGTAAATTGAAAGATATATTACTTAAAAAGTTAGATCTGTAACTGATCTTGTAACAGTACAAGATTCAATGTTTCGTCCATGTAGTAATGCCTCCTCTGTGCAGATTGTAAGAGAGATTTCCTTGTAACTTACTCTATTAAGTAAATGATCGTCGCCTTTGATTGGTAACACTAATTTCCTCGGATACTAAAAGAAAAAAGAATAGATGATAAATTTGAATCTATTTCTTCACAACTATTTGCGTAAACGCAATAAATACAATTTTCTGCACATAACAATAAATCCTACTTGTTCGATTTCTCACAGGGGGTACATGTTTTCCTAAACCTTGGAGCGGGGCTCAATCTAACGTAAGCTCAGTCTTTGAGGCAGTCTGATTTGGGGATCCACGACATCTGAGCACAACACTCATCGTCTGTGTCAAAAAGTGTTTTCCACTGCTCTTTCAATACTTCACCGCAAGGAGCCGAATCGTCACAATCTTGGACGCATTGCTGATTCGTATAATCAATGTAATACTTGTTTGACCTTAACCCTGCCAAATCCATCCCACTTGCGGAGAAACATGCTCCCTTAGAAAGCCAAGAGAGACCGTAAAGGCAGCAATCTTCGATGGAGTCGTATAAGGCTGTGGACAAGTCTTCTGCGGGGACTACTGAATCATCTTCGCACTTGGACTTGGTCTTGTCTGCCCAAAATTTATTGAGAGTAGAATGAGTAGACCTTGCGGCACAAAGTTCTTTGTCAATCCAGCTATATTCGTGAGCACAGCAATCTTCTGGAGTATCATGGAGCACAACCCATGATTCTTCCACAAGACCTCCACATGTTTTATCGCCGCCTAAACGAGTCATAAGCAATGAGTGTACCATGTATGTTTAAAAGAACAAAATCATATCAACCAAAAGTAAATTGCCAACTCACTCTCAGGGTCACAATCTTTAACACAATTATTCACACCTGCTGAATCTCCACCATAATATAACCCTGAGCCTACATAGCATTCATTCTTGAATGATTCAGCCTGATGAAAAGTCATTTGAGAAGTTGTGTAACACTTAATCGTATTTCAAGTATTGAAGAATGTCTTACCTCGCAGAACTCAACAAATCTCCACGCCAATTCCGACTCACAACAACTCCTTGGATCTGCGTAGAGTTTGTCAGAACTGACATCTGCTAAACCTCCGCAAATACCGCCGGAGGTGCAGTCTGTCACACATACCTCATTGAGCGTGTCAGCATACCACAATCCTGAGCCACTTACTTTCATACATCCATTAGTATCCCACCAGTAATACATTTTACAACATTCTTCAAGGCTGCCAAGGAGCCAATTTGCCATAAAAAAAGGCTCATTCCCATCTTCTAGACAAGTGCCGCTACCGTAATCCCAGTCCGGATAAAACCTACCAGTTCCTACCGAAGCTGAAACATCTGTAACTGGTCCTTCCGTCGTGCCCCAAGTAGACAAACAAGTAAACAGGCTGGCATCAAGTCCAGGCGTTAGGATAATGTTGATACTGAGGACAGCAAGAAAAGCTCCACTGTCCATTGCATTTTTCATAGCTGAAGAGACAGCATCTGTGATGGACGAGACAGCCGCAATATCTGCAGCAGAAGTACAAGATGCTACTTTGCACGTAAAAGTATCAGTGACTTGATACTCTATCTGCCAGGGAGATGACTGCAACTGACGAAGTTCTCGTCCACTTCCACTTCCACAAACTGAAGTGATTTTTACATAGCACTCCTCGTTGGTGAGGTCTGGGCAAACAGAGCTGCGAATCGTCTTTGTGATGGCTTCCACAAATGCTGCAAGCTGAGCCGCACTGAATGAGCAAATATCTTGATTGGTGGACAAGCTTCCAGGGATTGTAACTGTCTCAATCACAATGGATGGCTTCATGCTCGGCATTGATGAAGGGGATTCCGATGGATTACTAGTGGGCAACATACTCAAGGATGGGGTATTGCTCGGATGATCTGATTTGCTTGGTGGGCTAGAAGGCATAATGCTCGGATGAACCGATTCACTGGGTTGATACGACGGCTGATTTGAAGGCTGAGATGAGGGCTGAGACGATGGTAGACTCGAAGGCTAATATAGGAGAAAAGCATATAGAGAAGTCAGAGTCAGTTTTACGAATCATTCCAGCCATGTCACAAAATCAAATCATACTGAGCTTTCAAAAACATTCATTTACCTTGGAGCTCGGCTGGGATGATGTAGACGGTAGACTCGAAGGCTAAAAGTATCATAAGAAAGCAAAACGAAGTTAGTGACACAAATCAAATTCGCGTAATGTGACATGAAATAATGCATCAAGTGTTTAAAGGCATTCATTTACCTGCGAGCTTGGCTTGGATGATGTAGACGGTAGACTCGAAGGCTAAAAGTATCATAAGAATGCAAAACGAAGTTAGTGACACAAATCAAATTCACATGATGTGACATGAAATAATACATCGAGCATTAAAGGCATTTATTTACCTGCGAGCTCGGCTTGGATGATGTAGACGGTAGACTCGAAGGCTAAAAGGATCATAAGATAGCAAAACAAAGTTAGTGACACGAATCAACTTCGCATATGAAATAATACATCGAGTGTTTAATGTTTAAAGGCATTTATTTACCTGCGAGCTTGGCTGATTTGAAGGCTGAGATGAGGGCTGAGACGATGGTAGAACCGAAGGCTAATATAAGAGAAAAGCATAGAGAGAAGTAAGAGTCAGTGTTACGAATCGTATTAGCCATGTCACGAAATCAAATCAATAATACATTGAGCATCTATAGGCATTTATTTACCTGCGAGCTTGGCTGATTTGAAGGCTGAGACGATGGTAGAACCGAAGGTTGATTTGAAGGCTGAGATGAGGGCTGAGACGATGGTAGATCCGAAGGCTAATATAGGAGAAAAGCATATAGAGAAGTCAGAGTCAGTGTTACGAATCATTCCAGCCATGTCACGAAATCAATTCATATCGAGCATTAGGCATTTATTTACCTGCGAGCTTGGCTGGGATGAGATTGACGGTTGACTCGAAGGCTAAAAGTATCATAAGAAAGCAAAATGAAGTTAGTGTCACGAATCAATAAATTCGCGTAATGTGACATGAAATAATACATCAAGTGTTTTAAGGCATTTATTTACCTGCGAGCTTATCGATGGCGCGGATGATTCAATAAAATTCTATATATCGTGAAGAGTACAAGATGAAAATGTGGTGTAAGTCTTGAGTAATAAACGAAAAGAACTGCTTTCAAACATCACGCAAGCACTCACTTCATTTCGAAAACATCGTTCTGTTGAAAAATAAGAATTAGCAAATGCAACATTTCCAGTCCCTAGAGATGACTCGACATTCAATAAACCAAACCACTTTCCGTAAGGATGAGTGTATTGAGTTGTTTCAACTCCACTAGCGTCAGTCAAGTGGCAATAACAAAGGCCATCGTCTTTAACAGTCACACCAACAACTTTTTCACTATTGGCCTGCATGCAAAAGTCAATGCATGGTTGAGGATCCCCCCGGGACACTGTTGAAATTGTTGTATGCAGGCGCGGATATTCTCTGTGCTTCAATTGTGAGGGAGAAGAACATGTTTCTTCACAAATTTCATCCATGCAGCGTCCAGTCCCGTAATTGACAAATGGGAAAGTGTTGGAGCTCGGCTTGGATGAGGTTGACGGTAGACTCGAAGTCGAAGGCTAAAAGGATCATAAGAAAGCAAAACAGAGTTAGTGACACGAATCAACTTCGCATATGAAATAATACATCAAGTGTTTAAAGGCATTTATTTACCCATGAGCTTGGCTGGGGAGTGTGGTTGCTGGAGGCTTGGGGAACTTTGCCTAGAAGTACGGCTGTGGCAAGGAGGTTCAGGTTCACGATGGGAAGAGAGGCGGCAACGTTGGAAGCCGAAATGAGCAGGGTGATGACAGCA
>JALLPH010001282.1:0-11027 GCA_036939855.1 Cyclotella choctawhatcheeana
TTGACTTCTCGTCTCGAATTTCTCATCTCGTGGGGTCTGATCTCAAGGTGATCTTGTGTCTTGGATTTCCTGCGACTGCGAGATGAGAACGAGACAAAGCTTTCACTTTCAGTTTCAGACCGCTCGCAGCCCTGTGGGCTAAAACGCTCTGAGCTAAAAAAAGAAGTTATCTGCTCAAATTTTCGCCCACTGCATCCAAAATCGTCCACGCAGCCCAGATAAGTGGACCAAAAAATTATAGCCCCAGCAGAATTTTTATTTCGCCTCTGGGCTAAACCGGCCTTATTGTTTAGCCCACTGGGCCAAATTGAAATTTGCTGGGCTATATTTTTTTGTATCAATTCCTACGCACATACAACAATAATTCAACATTCAACCAAAAGAAGATTCAACAAGCAACAAACAAAAACCTCCATCAATCATTGTGGAGTTCGGAGATAATAGAGATGCACGCGGCAGCAAACCAAGTCACCTAGTATCATCTTTCCGTCCGTCCATCATCCATCATCACAGCTACTACATCATCGAGCCGTTCATCATCACATTGATGTCCTGGTCTCGAATATGCGTTGCTTTATGATTGGGTTCTTGATTTTGTGTGACGGAGCGTAGGCCGGGCCGGAATCATTTCATCCCAGGTTCTGTCTTCTGTCAGTCGATCCAACGCATCGAATCTAGAGAGGGATGCGGACACGGACGTCTGTAATAATCTTATCAATCAACAATCAACCAGGTGCAGCGGCACAAACACAAGCAAGATAATGTTATCATAAATAATCAACGACACAAACAACGATAGCATAAGCAACAATCAACTTCAGAAGACGCAATCATCAGTGTTTTAAATTTTTTAGATTTTACCTACATAGGTAGCCCATAACAATACGTAGTGATCGCATAAATCATCACCTTCAACCACTCATCATAGATACTCACCTATCCTCACTCATAACTCGCGTCATCAGTCATCATCCACCATACCAAGAAAACCATGAGAATCACCCACATCCTTACTCTTGTCACCTCACTGGTCACCATAGACCCATCAAAGGCATTCACCACCCCCATTCTTACCCCAAACCACAAGAATGGACCTCTCATCATCGCTACTACGACGTCACCAACGTCAAATCGAAGCACCAATAACAACAAATACTTTAACAGCAGGCCCATCACCACCACCCGTCTCTACATGGGATGGGGGCCCGATCCCATCTGGTCCACTGGCTTCGTTAGTCAGACGATTCAGGCGTGTCCTTCGGGTTCGTGCGTCTCGTTGAAGGTGCAGGTGGAAGATGGGACGGGGTTCAAGTTTCCCGGGCAGTATGTGCAGGTCCGTCCTAGTGGAGGTGAGTTAGAATACCATATTATTGCCGTGTGATCGTTATCGTATCGTCTATGTATCTGTTGAGGTTCGATGAGTAGAGTATGATGTGGTTGGGGGCTGCCTACATGAACATCATGATGTGCAATTAATTGTGCTTAGATCTCTTCTTCTTTCTAATACCTCTTCTTCAAAAACAAAGCAGATGACGAAACAAAGCCTCTATTCCTAGCAATTGCTAGTGCACCCACGGGAACAATCTCAGAAGCGGATGCAGCTGCAGGAGAAGAAGCTGCACCAGTTCCAGCCACTTGGGAATTCCTTGTCAAGAAAACAGGTTAGTGTCTAATAGCTCTTGTTACTTTTTCTGATATGTTTCAATATTTCTATCTTACAGTCGCAATATTAAACTCTTTCATGCAAATCCCCTCACTATAAATCACAACCTCAACACAAGAAAACAATGCTTGGCTTACAGAAGGGGTATCCTCCATCGAAATTTCACAACCAATGGGGAACGGTTTCCCAATGAAAGAAAATCTCGAGGGATTCAAATACGATTTCCCCACGCAAAACCTGTTACTTTTCGCCACCGGCAGTGGTATCGCACCCATCCGATCGGCTATTGAATCGCAACAACTCAACATTGCACCCCCGGGCAGTGGCGGACGGACCTGCACTCTGTACTACGGCGTTCGAACTCCCGATGATATGAGCTACGTATCCAAATTTCCCGAATGGGAATCCTTGGGTGTACAGGTTGTCCCAGTGGTGTCTCAACCCGATCTCCCGTGCGAGTCGGGTACTGTTTGGAATGGCAGGACGGGGTATATTCAAAATGCTTTGGAGGAGGATGGGGTTCCTATTCCTAGGAATAGTGGGGCTTTGCTTTGTGGAGTTAAGGGGATGTGTGAGAGTGTTAGTGGTATGTTGAAGGATGCCAATGTTTTCGAGGGGAGAATACTGACAAATTTCTAAAAAATACGAAAAGCTATGGAGTTCATGTATAGAATTCACCTAATACTTATCTAGATGATTTGATGAACAACCTCAATGAGTAAAGATTGAATGGAGGTCAACAATATAAGCTAATATTTACACTCTGTTCAGCGCCTCTCTTGATTTGTGTCAAACGAACATTGAGGCTAAGCCATGCCACCTAAAATAGGGCTCCATAACCTTACTCAAGTGATATATAGTTATCATTAAAGGTGCACTCACTGACTAGAGTGATATTTTCGTACTGCAAGCTGAATCTGAGTCCGTACTCGAGACTCAGATTGAGACCAGCAGACAATTCTACCTATTAAGCATTTAAATCTGACTTATTACTTATGGCAGCAAGAGTCATTCTTGCCAGTCCATCTAAAACCCCTGGCGCAATACACCAATGACGACAGTCGCCGCGATGTCCAATATGAGCATTACCCCGATCAAAATATAGCTTATTTGCATCCAGAATTTGAGCGCCTGTTTGATTTCTTACAAGGGTCAAAGACAAAGCATCGACGATAACATTAGTCGTCGTGCCATTTTTCAGCTCACACGGAGCAGAGGAACTTCTATTCTTAGAGTACGATCCTCCTGGAAAATGGTCGGGCAATTGATTTCTGACAATAATCTTTGAATTACTCCATCTGTGATGGACTTGCTGCAAAAAGAGGACAATTCTGTTAACATCTATACTCTCAGGATCATGGTGCCAACAAAAAAAAACAGAAGAATTAGTTACCCCTGAATGTCTGTCTTGTCTCAATAACTGCTACTCACCCACCCAATATAAGAAAGTCCGGATTCTGCAATCTGTTGTATACATCATCTTCGGGAATATCTGGGTGATTCCAACGAAGGTATTGCAGATGGACAAACGAGCCGTTTCCAAGACCTATTCTTCCATTCCAAATAGAGCCTCTTCCCCTTTTTATCCCTTGTGCCTGTTGCAATTGAACAGTCAAGTTTGTTGACCATGCAAAGCAAAGCATTCCAAGGAAATGTTGCTCGGTGAGAGAGTCACCTTGGAAAAGTATCGACAAATTCCTGTTAATGTAAGAATAATCTACTCCTCCTATAGCACGTAGCGAATCAATTTTTCCTTCTGCTATTCTATCTGTACAACATCTATAATTGATTTCCTCATAACGGGAAGTATAGATATCCTTAGCGAATGGACAGCAGCCCCTTGCGACTTCATTGGAAAACCATAGTTCATCGTGGACCCAACTCACATCATCTATTCCTTCTTTTTGTTCCCAATCTTTATCAGTTACTTATTTATGGCAGTAAAGAAAAAATGAGTCCATCATTGTCAAAAGGTCAACAGATGTAAATCCACAAGGTATAATTTCAACCAAAACAGTGACAGCGCGATGCAGAGGCACTGCAATCAACTCACCAACATAAGTATCAGTCTTTCTTCCAATAAATACACCTGACGAACAAAATGCCAACATCAAAAGTCCAGTAACAAAAATGACCATTATCAATCGTAGGTATTTGTGATTCGTGCCACCAGAAGATGAAGGGCGGCTTATGTTTGAATCAGCCGAAGTTAGACATTGGACTTCATTCTCGTTTTCCAATTCAAAGAGTTGAAGTTGTAAACATTTCACGAGACTTGGCATTGGCATGATGCCTTTAATCTGCTCAATTATCAATTCACGCGTAGACAGAGAAGACTCTGAAGATCGGAATGGACGGAACCGGAGGATGGCGCGCGCTTCACTCCTATCTATCTAGACATTCGTGATGGTTTATTGGGCCGCTATGGTATAATTTGCGGAGGCCACCTCTGGCCACAACATCATGGTCGTTGTCGTCGGAGGTCGTCGGTCGTTGGGGTGCTGGGTGGAGTGTTTCTGGAATTTCCACGCAGGAACTGGTACACCAATATTTGATACTATCTTGGAAGACCCATTGAAAACCATCCAAAGTTCCAAGTTGTGCATCTATCAGTGAAGGAAAAAATGCATATCATTATGAGAATTATACAGTGGCTGATCTGAGTAAGTAGGTACCAGTCAAGAAGATCTTTGAACCACTATTCAGTAACTTTGTTTTGTTCCCAAGGAACTAATCAGAGTGATTTTTCTATGGGCAAGCTTGTTTTAAGTCTGAACTTAGAGAATCAGAGTGAGATGAGCAGACAATCAATTGCACTCACTTTTTCAACTGCTGGATGGTACCTACCATAGCCTTACGATCCACCGGGGACCAAGTTGTCGCAATGAAAAGCTAATGATTTCTGCCAAGTAAAAATGCAAAAGTTGCAAGAAGCTCATGACCACTATTCTACGTTCAAGCCCAGAGCCTCCCAGATAAGATTAGGGATTATGCCAAGTGCGAACAAAGGGAAGTTCATTGCATAAAGAGGTGGATAGAAATGAAAAATGGATGCACCTATGGATAATCTAACGGGTGCATCACTTCTATCCTTTGCTTCATTGTAATCAACTCTGTGCCACATCCAAGGCGGACTATGGAACAAGTACCCCAAAAACATCAGTAAACACACAACGACAATCACTAGGCAATGAAACGAAGTATACTCACACCCATAGAGCATCTCCTTGATTTGTCACACATTTCCATACTAACGGTATTTCTTTCAACCTAATGGGCAATTCTGTGAGAGGATCTAAGCCAGAATATATGTAGCCTAAGTGTAGCCAATGTTGTGACAAAGTAAATGAAAATCAATATGCAAAACTTAGAATGATGAATAAATTTGATAACTATCATAATATTCTTACCTCTACCATGCTTTGACACTGTTGGTCGCAGCAATCCACTCCACTTTGTAGGCACTAGAGTCCATTCACGAGTGCCATGTAATTGAACCGCTATGTTGCCAATAGGTTCTGTGTGTAAGTCTGTTCGAGAATGCATGTCAGCACTTGATTTTGCCATTCCCGCAATAAATATTGGATAGTAGGTTGTAGGAGGGATCATTTTGACAATACGCTTCCAAGCAGGAGTAACGTATTGCAAAACCTTCTCTCTCAATTCATCAAGCCAAGGATCCCATCCAAACAGTTCTTTTGCAATTGCCCGCGGTATTATCTCTTCGCGCAAATTAGGAAATTCTTCAATAATACTTTGAGTTCCAATCTTAGCGTAAGGAGTTTGGCCTGTCAATATGTTGTTCACGAATTTTGACAGTGATGTAGCGTCTGAATCTGGAACCAGTGATGAGTAGCCAGTTTTTGTTGCATCACTGAAGTAATTCGGTAGTATAAAGTTGGACAACTGTGGATCATTGAGAATGCCTGAGAGAGTAAGGCGTCTATGATTCTTGTCTGGATCGAATGATTCCTCTGGCCATAAGTTGCGCAAGATGAGTGGATGGGTTGATAGATTGAACTCTGTATCAAAACGACGGGCGGCGTACTTTGTCAGCAATTCGAGAGTCACAACATCTCGTAATCTGCAGGAATTATTGTCGTGTCGAATCGAATCTTTGTCATCTTGGAATAAATACACCTTGGCATTCTCCACATCACAAGGCACTTGCATGCCCAAGTCGATTTCCGGTGGTTGTTGGAAGGAATACCTCAACGAAGAACCTGATTTAAGCACACCATTTCTGGCAGTATCCTCCCATACATCATGTGAACATAGCTCCATAGTGTCCGCCAGGGCATTATACACATTTAAAACCTGCATGATTGCCCGAACATCGATCCCTCTTGATTTCAACCTGTCATCTAACCGTAATAACGGTGCTGCAATAACAGTTCGAATGGATGTTGCAATCCCAAATGAAAATGCAGCTAGTCCCAATTGAAATCGTTGTATTACATGACTCTGTCCCTCGAGGAGTGGAGAAGCGGGGTATATGGATCCCAACATAATTGAAAGTGTTGTAGTAATAAAACACGATAGAAGGAATGCCCGAACAAGAAAATACATGTCTCTCCCAACATACACTTGTTTGGCTGTTGGTGGTTGTGGCTGTTTCAACTCTTTTCTTCTCGAGTTCTTACGTTGGTACACGCGACTTTGTACATTATTCGTTTGTTTCTTCTGATGTCTGGTCACTGGACGACGTCGGCATGATGTGGATTCGACACGATTTGTGGGGATAATACCATGATCTATTCCATCATCATCGAAGGACAACTCTCTTTGAATACCAGTCATACTGCCATTGTCTTTCGAATCAATATGTTCAATTTCGCGATTCTCCGAAAGGTTATTCATGATTGTACTACTACTTGAACTTCCAGTATCACTATTTTTGGGTGACGTAATTATAACATCCAATTCGCTCAATAATGCATCCAATTCTTTTTCGGTAGATCGAATGTAGTCTACGAATTCGGGAGAGGCAATATTATTGTTACTTTTGTTTGGAAAGTATGATGTACTTTGCAGTGAATTTAATGAGTTAGAGAATGATGACGATGACGGTTGCTTGTTCTTATTTCGATAGGGTGTGGGTGGCGATTGGGGTAATAATTTTGGTATTATTCTGTTTGATTTATGGATCTTTGGTATGGGAGATGATATTATTTCTCTGCTGTTGCTACTGCCGTCAATACTTGATGTAGGATCAATTGTTGCTTCTGCCTCATAGGTTGTAGTGCAGTCTAGGTTATCACTGTGAGATGCACTGCTATTAGAATCACTGCTTGATTCATCATCATCATCATCATCATCATCATCCTCGTCCAACAATAATTCGACGTGAGCCTTCTTCATAGAAAAATCATCTAATGTTGTCAATGTATCATCGGGGGTGTAGAAAGGAGGGGCAGGAGGGACATCATTATCTGCAACACCACTGTTGAGTAGCTCTGTTGTGATTTGCGTCGAGATTGGGGATGGTGTTGATCTATCAATAGAATTGTAGGGTGATGATGCCTTGCTATTATTTTCATTCGGAGATGATGCAGGTGAATTAGGGAATAATGAGGAGGCTCCATCATTATCATCTAATGGGATGTTTGCTACAACGTGAGCAGGTAGTTCTTCTTCGTCATCCAATATTGAACCATTAGTTACTTCTGCTTCGTTCGTCATTGGACATACAAGCTTGCTACTGGTAGATGCGCACCCATTCGAATCATCACTGCTATTTGATTCGTCGTCGCCTAAAAATATTTCGACACGAGCTTGATGAGCTTTCTTCATGGACGAATCATCCACCGTTGTTAAGGTGTCATCGGGTGTCAAGAGAGGCTTCTTTATTTTGTCATCTTCTGTCATGGTTTGCTTTGGCATCTGAGATTCTCGTTTGCTTCTGCATAATAGGCTTACTGCTTTGGCTTTTGGCTTTTGGCTTGCACCGCTAGCCGCTAGCTGACCTCTCACCTCTCAACCTCAACTGCCAACGATCTTTAAATTTAGCAAGAATTGGCGATCGCCTACACATAGTGCCTTCCGCGAAATTGCCCCCTAATTCATTTCCCTCAAATCTCCTCTCCAAAACGACGATGTTGTCGTTGTCGTTGTCAAGATTCATCGTCGGTCCCATTCTCGCGACAATCATCTACACATTCACATGTTATATAACCAACAATCAGTTACAATTGACGGCAGTATTGCATTCATCAATAGAAATTAACGAACAAACACAATCAATAATACGTCGTTCATCGGGCAGGAGATTGCTCGACGAGCAACCATACCTAGATCCACGCACTGTCACACTACGCACTCCACAACAGCCTCTTACCGATCAAGATTACAAAGTCAATCCATTAATCAAACCGGATGGATATCCATGGCATCGATGGCCATCAACATCATACGAATCATCCTATCCATTAAACGTACCGAAATTTGTTTCCATACTGGAACGATTGGGAAGAGGCGAGAATGAATTATTGGGGAAGACACTCCATCCCAGGGATTACGTCACAAACAATTCATTATTAACAATGGATACCATTCGAATACATGGTTCTCCCGTTCAAGTATTCCTCCTTCGGAATGGGACCGTGTTACGATCCAAGGGATCCACCGGTGCCTTTGTCTCGTTGGTGCAACATGCAATACACATGGCTAACGAATACGTTCACGTAGAACCTGGATTAAAATTATTGACCGAGGGCGACTTTCCATTAATATACGATCCCAATGATTATCCATGGTGCGGCGATGACCTCGTTCCGATATTTCGATTGAATGCCATCAAGAGCAAATCGTCTTGTATGCATTCTTGGCCTGTGTTGAGTTTGACCTACTTTAACGAAGCGACGAATATACAATTACTCGAAAGTCCATACGGGTGGGATAGACTCATGAAGCAGTGGGACCAGTCGTATCCGTGGCATAGTAAGATACCAAAAGTTGTATGGCGGGGTAGATTAACGGGTTACACATATAAGGATGGAGAGAGGCCACGTCAGAAATTGATGGAGTATGTCAAGGATTATACCGATATTATGGATATTCAAGTGTCATCGAAATATAATTTGATTGCTCAGGATGATTTTCAACAGTATATGGCAGTGTTGGATATTGATGGTAATGCTTGGAGTGCTAGATTTGCCAAGTTACTTTGTTATAACTCTGTGGTGATAAAGGTGAAAGTGTTTTTGTATTGAAATGATTGTATGTTTTGAAATGTCGCAGAGTGTTTATGACATATGCTCAATCATTATATGTATTCCTATTTCTCAAAAAAGATTGAACCAACCTACGTGGGGTATTGGGACAAAGAGGTGGAGCCATTTGTGCATTATCTTCCAGTGAAAGCAGACTTTTCTAATTTAGAAGAAACTGTTCGATACGTCATTAATCCTATCAATGCCGAGCATGTAGCGTCGATAGTGAAGAATGCTCAGGTAAGTCATTGTTTCTCCGTACAGTAGTTCAAACCCAAATTCCTATCCTTGATCACACGTATGAATGCTGCTCTCTTTTATATGCACCCAAAGGCATTTTGTAGAAAAAAGTTAACGATAGAGCAGCACACAGTTGACGTGTTGTGGACTCTATTGGCATACACAGAACTTTTGGCCAAGTCCAAAGACTTTTATCACGTCTGGAGGAGCAACAGGGATGCATATGAATTACCAGCACTGAATATGAAGCCTCGGTCTGAAACAGATCCTGACTCTCTATTTAAACATTTGCAAGATTTTATTGGTTGATCCAATGTGCAGGATTAGTTTCCAAGAATATGATAATGTCATGCAGTAAAATCTAGAAACAGAAGGGAAACCCATATAGAAGGCATTGAGAATTCTAGTTTGCCATGATCGCATTATTTAAACCTCCCCTTCAGCTACCACACGCTTCCATATGTTGCATACTCATGCAAGCAGCCTTGAGAAGCACAATTTCTTTGAAACAACTTTCTTTTTGCACACCATACAAATTGAGATTGTTATATGAATACGAATTTGATAAAGGCCATTTCACCTGAACAACTGATGAACAATTTTCTTTCTAATATGAGTTTTCGTTGATATACTACTGATATTTTTATCTGTTTTTATGATAATAAAAATATACGCTTATTAAACAACTCATTTCCTTTAAAAATCTTTTCTGGACTCATCTCTATTGAATATTCTCAGTTTAAAGGAGTCTGGAGTACTGGAGTCTGGTGTCTGGCATCTCGTAATCAGCGATTTTCAAATCAATGCAGTAGTAACTAATAACTGTACACTTTATCTTGTTGTCTGTAACTTTACATTAGCAATTGCACACCAACACCCTAACTCTCAACCTCATCAATAACAAAACTGGGACTACACAATACTAAGCACAAAGGGTGTAGCGCAAAAGAACAACAGCACAACTGGAACTATCAAGACAAAGACCCCAAAACACGAGCTACTTGATAAGCCCGTCCCTTTGTTACCCGAGAACTATGCATTGAAATTCTCGCCAAATCCTCTGGTTTGTGTATACCACATCTCCTTTGCAAATCTTGTGCGTTCAGTACTAGAGTCTTGTGGTCTAGTCTTGCCTGCTGGATTTCTCGACAATTTTGAACGATATCTTCTGAGAGGAACTGGTCAATGCCCGCGCACTGAATAAGATTGTCCTCCTGGACACCGTCTTGCACGAGCATCCCTGAACAGCGAACAACATCGTTCGATCGCTGACGCCTGAATGCAGCTTCTTCTGCCTTTGAGTACCATGCTAAGAACTTTTCGTCTTGATTGCGATAGATAGGGCATGTATTTCAATGTGCTCAATCTCGAAAAGCGAACAGTCTTGATGGCTGATGCTTGATCGGAACCAGGGAAGTCGACAATCAAAGAACCACGGTTTGTCATGGTCATGATGTTGGTGCCGGTATCTCAAGCAGTTTCAATTCCTGTAGACGTTAAGGTGAATTCGTTTTCAAATAATCGTTATTGGAATTCTGTCCCTGTGTGCAGCAGTGTCATGAGTGATGAACTGCGATATGTCAAAAATATTCAATACCACATCGCCACGCAAAACCTTCGCATGAGATCTCTGATGATTCCGCACTGCCCCAGATTGTGATGAACTGTGCAAGAGTCTAAAAGTCCTGCCTGTCAATACCAGGTCAACATTTTCAATACGCCAAGAGTGACGCTTGCCCTCTCGTTCTCGATTGAGAGAAACCAACACTCAAAAACTTCTAAGGCAAATACAGTGGAGTGCCGTCAAGTGTCCCCCCCCAACCCACTGTGTCCCCCCCCCTATTTGGACTCAGGCTAGCTGGGGTTTGTGTCCCCCCTATCTGGCTCCCATAGTGGTAATCAAGTAGCTACAG
>JALLPH010001283.1:0-12793 GCA_036939855.1 Cyclotella choctawhatcheeana
CGCCGGCTCATCGTTCATCAGATGATACATCAATCGATGAGACTCAATCACAAGAAGATCTTCCATACACGCAGGATCCCACACTCCTCTCATCAGTCTCACAGTCTACCAACAACGCAGCTGCTGGTGACGCTGGGGTTGATGATGCCTCTTCTGAATTTACACGCATCCTCCCGCTAGAAGAAATCCCCTCACAACATGTTGAGATTATTAAAGATGCGATTCAAGACGTGTACGGGTTTTCAGATCCACGCCCTTTCCAGATTGAGGCTATTAATCACCTGGCCTTTGACGACGACTCGTCACTTGTTCTTGTGAGGCGCACTGCTGATGGAAAGTCACTTGTCCCTCTCACCGTGTCTGTACTTCGTAGGGGGATTACTCTGGTCCTTGTTCCGCTCCACGGCTTGGGCAGCGACCAGGTTGATAAAGCCACTGTCCCCGCTCACGGTATCGAGGCGTATTACGTCGACGAGCACAAGTTCTCCCATGCCAAGATGCTTGAACAACGTTTGCGGGCTTATTCCGAAGAAGAAGCTGATCACAATTCCATCATAATATTCGCTTCCCCCAACTCGCTAAGTTCCGGCTCTAATTGGTACAAACTATTTCAAGAATTAGCCAAAGACGGTCTAATCCGTACTGTTGCAATTGACGAGGCCCATGAAGTAGAGCAATCTGGCAGGAGCTTCAGGAAAGAGTTTGTTGTAGCGGCCAAGTCACTTGATACCTTGATCAAGTCCATGCCCCATCCCGTACCTCGCATTCTCATGTCGGCAACTTTCACCCGCGGTGATTATGAATCAGTGTCCAAGATATTTGGAATGAGTAAACCAGGAGTATTGCAAGGACCTCTAGCCCGACGCAATACCAAGTTTGAATTCTTTTTAGAAGGAGATCCGGCCAAGTCATTGCTGAAATCTGGTACAGCAAGGCACAAGAGTGATCCTCATATGCAGCAGATTTGGTACTGCAATTCTAGAACTGCGTGCGAAGGTTCTTTGTTAACAAAAGCCCAGCTTATGATCGAATCTTGCTGGCACCCACCGTACAAGAGATCTTCTGTGGAGTCGTTTACAGGGGGAGACGGACTGAAGATGAAGACATCACTTATGGATGCCTTCACTCGATTTGGGTACCTTCCTGGAAATGCTGGGATAAACGGATATGCGTAGACGCCTCATAGCCTGATTTCCACACGATACTTTGGCATACTGCTGATCAAGACGGTGACGCTGCTGAATGGAGCATTCTGGTTCATCATCAGCATCGTCCAGTGTGGGAAATGTTACAGGTGTCACATGAGAAGCACTGCGTCGAGTAACTGAGGGAGTAACAGAGGCGGCTTCGGTTGTAGTTCCTGATTGACTAGAAGCAACACCCTTGATGGATGCGTGAAAAGCAGTCTTCAAGTGCTTGTGTGCTGTATTCACAACACCCGTGATGGTTTTGGAAGATGTGTGGTATTTGTGAAAGTGATCTGTGAGAGCGTCGGACATGATGTCAAAGCCGCAGGATGGCGGAGCTTGTGTGTTGTAGGGACGTCGCGTGGTGGTCGCCATGGTTGGAAGACACAAGAAGAAGATGTGCCGAGACGGTGATATCTGCTTGATATTGTGTAGAATGTGCTTGCAAACAGGAGGCGGGCGTTGGGGAAGATTTGGCGTAGGAATCAGTGGAGCTCGGTGGTAGTAAGGAGGATAATTTTGTGAGATTGGGTGCGTCCCAGGCCAAAAATGTCCGTTGATTCCAAAAAAAAGAGTGGAGGAGGGCCAGGCAATCTACCGTAGTTAGTGCAGCCTGACCATTGCTTCCCTCTAGCGGCCATTGTAGTGGTGCCATCTCCCATCCATCTTCGCTTCACCGAACGCCGAACGACCGACCGCCACCCGAGCGAACTCAAAACTCTACCATTCATGTCAATAAGCGAGCGTGGCGTTTTGCCAGCAAGAATGGGGGCCGGCTCTCTAAAAATGACAACCGCAGTCAGGCTGTTGTGTATGGTAGTTGCGTTGTACGATGATGATGTGCAAAATCAACACCTGATGCCCCATGGTTCATCTTGTTGTATTACATAAAAGCAGGATAGCATTCCTCAGAAGACGACCTTGCCAAGCGATCACACAAAGGCATTTCTTTTCCTTTCTCGGCAACAGTACCAGCAGCCGATTAGAAGAAGATGCTGCCGCAAAACTCAAACAAGAAGAAACTCGCATACTACTTGATGGAGTTTATCATCGAATTTCAACTCAGCACGCCCATCCACTCGGGCCATGGCAGGCTATTTTAACTGCGGTTCAAGATCATTATAATAGCTGGGTGGTAGTGCAGGAAGGCAAGAAAGCGAAAATCAATGCTGCAATGCCTCATCAGTTGAGCATTGCATTGCCATTCCGTGTGCTCGATTTGGCTTGCGGTCCACGAGGGGAGCCCGGTACGACAATTGCTCATGCATTACCTCATTCAACGGTACATTGCACGGATTCTTGTTCTGTGGCCGTGGCTGCCGTTCCTGTGCACATTTACGTTGATGCAGACAATGCTATCACCGCTGCTGCTGTCATTGGTGTTGATATTGGAGAATTGAACAGAGAAAACAACATTTCATTACCAGCATTGACAGAGGGCACAGTCATACCAGCAGTACCATTGTCACGCAGTAATCACCATTCCAAAATACCACCACCCAAGAATTTAACTAAGTCTATAACCGACCTGACTGATTTGTCATTGTACAGTTCAGATTCATTTGATGCAGTAATATGCTGCTATGGATACAATCTCTCCTCGGATATACCACATGCTCTATCCGAAGCACACCGCGTGCTTGTTCCTGGTGGAATACTTGTCATTGCCACATGGGAACAATCAGCTATGTTGGCGATTGGACGTGATGTTGTAGCATATGTCAAGGGAGGAGGACGTGATCCGTATACTACATTAGATGATGATGAATCATTTCTTCCGCCTCGTATAACCCCGGTAGATAAGATTGAATTGTCTGGTGTAGGTGAACTGGAGGGTCTGCTGATTGCTTCGGGATTTGACCAACCACAAGCTGTGGTTGCTACAAGTTTGGTTTATCCTATTGATTTGGGGAGTACACCGGCAGATCAGTTTGCAACAGGGACAATCCTTGTTAGGGATGAATTAGAGAGACTTGGAGCATTGGAATCTCCTGACGTTGATGACGGATGGGGAAATTTGGCCGAGGAAGCGTTTTGGGTTAATATACACAAATATGCTGTTCATGAAGAATCTGGCAATTTGCTTTTGAGGAACAACATCTTTAAGCTTACTGTCTCCACCAAAAAGTGTTGAAAGCGTCACAATAACAGTTTCAGTTCTTAACACCTAACACAGCTAGCAATGCTTCCAATAGTTTGCTCAAGTAGTTTGCTTCTGTATTTTTTTCTCCTGCTTTCAATTTTCCCGCCACATATCGTTCCTCTTTTTCCACTTCCATCTTCCATCAACTTCACTGCAAATCACTGCCATGTCAAACTCAATCCGCAGACGCAACAATACATCATCTTCACCAGCACCTTCAGGTCAAATGACGTATCCACTCCCAACCTACGACGAATCGAATCTGACCGCATCGGCCCTGCAAAATGCCAACCCCATCCACAGTGGTTACGCACATAAACTCCATATGCCCGCCTTCTATTCCTTTCTACCTGCATCCATACAAACTCTGTTGAAATGGCGATGCTTTCCGAGGCGTTGGTCGCCTAATTGGACACAGCGGTATTTGATCGTTATAGGATCCTATCTGTATAGATTCCAAGATGAAAATGGTGATATCAAAGGAGCACCTATACCGATGGATACTCTGGAGGCAAAGTTGTATACGGAGGATTTGAACGAGGAGTTTGGTTTCGGAACACCATTAGATTGCGAAGCGGTCATCGAGATAACTTCAGTGGGTAAAACTCAGTATCTAGCATTATCTGACAAAGAAGAGGCACAGCTTTGGATAAACACTATGAAGCAGTGTCGACAAGATTGCATCACTAGGAAGATGGGCCACTCGAACGTACCATATCCAAGTGAATGGGTGGCGCTTGATTCGGCAGCAAAGAGATTGAGGGAGAAAAAGAATAGGATTAAGGAGAAGATGGAACAGATGGATAGAAAAGAGATGGAAATGCAAAGTATGGGGGGCAATCTTGGTGGATACTATTCTTAGATACCTCTTTTATACTTCAATTTTCATATTTCCATCCTTGTCGTACTTGGCACATAATGCCCCACCAAAATATGGAGTGCAAGGTTTGTCATTCTGAAGGTGTGTGAAGCAAGTGAGTGAAGCAAAGTAGAACGCTAAGTTAGAGCACTAGAAAAACACTCACCCACTCTCTGCTTTCCGGATCGTGAACTTTATGAAACGTATCAACGGCTGCGTGTGCTTCGGCTGTTTCTGTGGACCATGAGTAGAAGGGTTGAGTACCATTATCAATCCTCCGAAAAGGAGAAATGTTCATGCCCCGAGCGCGAGCAATGACGGCAGTCTTCTTGTATAATTCCCTCCCAGGAGCATCAATTTCTAAGCCCAATCTTTGGTAGGAACACTTGGAATCTAGTCTTTTGCTGTCAACTTCTTCCAACTGGGTTGAGATGTGCTTGGCAATGTCTGCTTCACAATTCGGTGCAGTAGGATGGAGACGAGCGCAGAATTTCTTGGCAGAGGCTTTCACGCATGTGTTGAACCCATCACTTCCAGGAACTATACATTCCTTGCTTGATATCGGATCTACCATTGGGTTGTAGATTTCAACAGGATATTCTTGACCAAAGTATGTCATCGCACCCATGCTCTGGTCAAAATTGCAAGGGTGAGACTATGCTCTAACAACTAATAGTGTTCGTGTTTTTGTCAAAACAACTCACAAGGAACTCCCATGCTCTCTCTCTGTTACACTGAAGACCATCGACTCTGTTACAAAGCTCGTCCAGGATCTCGTAATATATTGGCTCTCGAACGACCGGGCGCCAATCCTCTTGCTTACTATTAGCATCAGTGCCCACTTTACTGGCCTCCTTACCCCATTTCACTAGCGCATCCACGGGCTCCTCACCTTCATAAATGACAAGATCAGGCAGTTTGCCTTCGAATGTATGCATGGCCTCATCCACTGCTACATCAGGTTCTACCAACACCGCTTGAAGTACAGACACAATAATGAAAATCCAAAAAGCAATGACTGCACGTTGATAACGGTTGATGTGTTTTTTCACAGATGGCATAGCAGTCACCAAACGAAGTGCTGCTTGTAAGACAAGGAGGACCAAAATGCAAAAGAGTGGATTCTCAACAACCTAGGGGTTGAAGGAATATTAGCAAATCTTGCATAGACTGATTGTTACCCGATAATGATCGAATTAACGTACCGCTTTTGATGAATCCTTCTTCAAAAAGTCACTGAGATGGCTTCCAAACGGTAAGTTAACAAATGACGACCTATACTTCACGCCGACAAATTGTCTCTTGCAAGTCTCATTGCCAAACTTTTCAAAGTCAAGCTTTGTTATTTCTGTCTTTCGATATACGACTGCTTTGGTTCGTTCGCAGTATACTTCTCCACTGTGGCATATTGCACTAAAACTCTCTATTTGATCCATCTCGGTTAAATTATAGGCCTGGCGTAGGTTGTAAAGGACGTCTACTACTTCCTGTTGGCCCCAAATTTCAAGCTGGCCCATATTAATTCCTCCCATTGTGAAATTTCTATCAAGATACTTCAGTGGTACCCAACGTTTGCATGGGACGTTAGGCTTGGCGCATATCTGAGATACTATGCCGTCAAAATCCCATTTCTTTTTGAACAGACCATTCTTGGAAAAGAATTTATACATACTAGCATCGCATTGAAAGGATAGAACATAATATGACTTGGAGGGTAAGTAAGAATCTGTAAGAACTATAGGTTTTGCCAAAAAAATGAAGAAGAACTCACGCATCTATCGGTTCCTCGTTCACTTTGATTTGGAATGTATTGATAAACTCTCCGTCGGGCCCAGTTATTGGTATTGAAAAGTACACAGCCTCGCGACGATTGCATTTCACAGATTCACACACTTTATCAATGATTCCGTCATAATACTCAATGCTCTTTTCTTCTTGACAAAATTGGTATACTTTATCTGCGGGCTCCTCGTTTTCATATATGGTTAGTGTGTTAAATGGCGATCCATTTTCTCTCTTGAACTTTTTGGTGAAGACAATTGCAACGTTTCTCGTGCACTTGACTCGAGGATTTCTGCAGGCATCCTGAAGCATATAATTCTTCAAGGCAATCTCATCGGATACAAGGTCAGTTTTTTGTAAAAACGCAACCGTGCCATCAATTACCTCTTGATTCTCTAGGATCTCGACGTTGCCAATATGTCTGCCATGTTCATTCTTGATTGACTTCCTATACACTACAGGGGTAGACCTCGTACACTGGACTGATTTACAAACCACGTCGCATAGGTTGTGGCGAAATGCATGCTTATTTGGAGCACGTTTTGCATCTAATCCTTGAACGAATTGATCGATAACGTCTATTGGTTCGTCTCCAAGCAAAATATCAAGTGTGCCCAATGTTTCCCCATCCTCGCTGCTAATGGGTCTTTGCCATATGATTGGTCTATCTCGTTTACAACCTACAAGTTCACATAGTTTAGGCAGTAGCACTTTTGACAAGTCATCGAAGCGTCCCTCGATAGAGTTCTTGATGGTGAAGTCATACAACACATCAACGGGTTCTTTTCCGTCGTCATACACCATCAACTTCTGTGAAAACGATTCATCATCCTCGAGAGTGATATTTTGCGACAAGAGGAGAGCATGCTCACGGGAGTGTGGTATATGCGCCTGCTGGACTTCACGAATCAACTGCTGCCTGCCTTCGAAAGTGACGCTGTATGGTTTGAGAGCGGAAAAGATGACGTCGGCAGGCTCTTGGCCTCTGAGTATTTCTATGTGAGCCTCCCATTTGTTATCAATATTGACTGTCTTCTTCCATATGACTGTGTTTTGAGGTGAAATAATGAATGGCTGCTATAAAAGCATCAATGTACTCCTTAGTACTAGACCATTCTTACCTGGTTCTGTCCGGCTACACTCCACCGCCTGAGCATCACACACTCGTCTCATCATGGCAGAATAATAGTTCTCATGCAGATGATGCTTTTTGACAAATTCATACACTGCGTCGGCTGGTTCAGTATCTTGAAATAGTTGGAAATCCACGGACTTGCTGTCGCCAAGATCCACAGGAACACTAAACAACAAAGCTTCCCTCCTTGTACAGGTCAAAGACTGACAAATGCTGTCCAAAAGTGAGCGCTGCTGTGTCAGGTCAAGATTATGCCGCTTGGCAAAGTCATAGACTGCATCTGACGGTTCTTGGCTCTCAAAAATCTCCAGCAAACCAACTTGTCCTTTGCCATCCAACACTATACGATTACTAAATTGAAGAGGCTCTCCGCCGCCGCCATGCGTCGTGTTGGTGTTGGGGGTGTTATTCGTTGCTCTTGTCCACACTGGCAGCAGCAGCAACAACGCAATGATCTTCATATTCAATAAGCGTCAGGAAGTTCAAACTTTACTGTTGTTCTTGTTTCACCTTCAGCAGAGAGCTGGCTGTTTGAGTGATTGACTTTGTTCAGTGGAGTGACATGCACGCAAGGTGAGCACGTCATCACGATTTTAAATTTTTAAAATCACCTCCCTTCTCTCTTCTCTTGCTCACTCTTCTTCCTCTCGCAGCCTCAACTCCCCCGTCGCTTGCGCAGCTCCTTTTGTCTTTGTAGTTTGCTCACAGGCCAAACAAGCCCAAAATGTCGCTGAGTGATAAGCTGACCGAATTGGCGCTCGATATAAGCGACAAGAATAAAACCGTCGAGCTGTTGACAAGGTTGATACATGAACAGAAGCAAAGACATGCTTCAGAAGCCGCCAAATTTCAGGAAGAAATGGAAACATCGCTATCAAGAATTGCTAGCGACAGTGATGACAAACTTAGGAACCTGTTAAACTCCAACGAATCATTGTCGCAGAGAAAGAAAGCATTAGAAAGTCGCGTCGAAACGTTGAAAGTACATACAAAGGATGCAGAGGTTAGAAAGAAAGCCAGCATAGAATCTATTCGACAAGATCTCGCCGATGCAAAAGAACGCGAACATCGGAAGCATCAGCAAGAGAAAGTAGACCGGGAGAAGGTTTGTTATAACGAAGTCATAGTCGAATGTTTAAGCTTACTTCATCTATATTTTGAATGTATACGTCACCCTTTTCAGGCTTGGTTTGAGAAACGACTCTCCGAGATAGAGAAAATGACGCTCAAGGGTATACAGCCAAATATTGACCGATTGATGCGTAAACACAAGGATGATTGTGACGAAATCAAGTGTCAAACGGATGTAGCTAAGCAGAAACTTGAAGTCCAATCTGAACAGGAGCTGATGACCCGTTTGCAGGAGTTCCAACGTTCTGAACAACAGAATGCAACAACTAGTTTCGCACAAAAAAATGATCTCGCAGAGGCATTGGTTCAAGAGCAAAACGAGCATGTTGCCAGATTGAAAAAGCTGAAAGAATCATTGATGGAAGAGGAGGACAATACCAAGAAACTCTACAACATGGAGCTTGAGACTATAGCTAAGCAAAACGAGGCCGACTTGAACAAAGCAAATTCATCTCATAACATTCAGCATCTGCTCAGAAATCTCCATAAGAAACAAGAGCAGCGAAAGTATGAGCTTGATGCTGAGGTGGACGCGATTGATCGAGAGTTTGCAGAGAAGAAGAAGTCGTGGGAAGATTCTTGGCGCGAGACTTCAAAGGAGAGACAAAGTCACAGCAAAGAACATACGAGGAAAGAACTACTCTCATGGCGAGAAAGAAAAGTAAGCGAATTGATTAGATCAAACATTGTAGAGCAAGCTAAATTGGACGGTCAGATGAAGACTCAGGACGATATTCAAGTCACAAAAGCGCACAAAGAAGAGCTGGAAAGTTTACAATTAGAGCTTGATAGTCAACTGAGGAAGAATGATGAGCTCACATCAAAACTTGCAGTTGCAAATAAAGAGCAAGATGAGTTGCAAGTTACCGTCACACAACTTGAAAGAGAATTGGATACAGTGTCAGCCAAAGTAAGAGAGTCTATATCAAGGAAGGATAGGAAACAAAAACAGCACCACGAGCTCTTAGCTGAGACATGCCGTCAAATGGAACAAAGTTTAGAAACAATACATGGCAATCAAGAAGAAATAAAGCTCGAAATTAGGCGAATCAAGGAGAACATTAAGGAAGAATCAAGGTAAGGAGATAATTTGCTCTCTTGGTGCATGATTGTGTCGCTCTCTCTTACAAAATTCAAATGAAAATGTATTTCAGGCTCCACCATAGTGAGAAACAGAAACTTCATCATGGACACGAGCGACAACTTGACGAGTTGCAAGAGCAAGCTTGCGAAGCAGCGAGTGAACTGGACAGAAAAGTATTGGCAATGAAGAATGTCATAAGAGAGAAGGAAATATATTTGTCAAAAGCTCAATTATTGAGTTCAAGATACAAATAATCATCACGGTGACAATTCCTCGTACTATCCTACCATCCACAAACAACATAGAACAGATTGTAATATAACGTCATTATCTCTCAGACATCTTCCACACTGCTTTCTGTTACGCAGAGCTCAAGGTCATCAATTGAACTGCTAGCCTCTGACAAATTATACCCAAGCAGATGAGCAATTTTTTCTCCACTGTCAGTACTTGAGCTTGAGAACAGTTCATCCTTCGGATTGTCTACATTGATTTTAACTTTTGGCGAAGAAGTAGTGTTTAATGAATGACTCTCGGTATAAGTAAAACATTTCATATCAAATTGATCTGGTGCTGGGCTTGCGGGAATGTCAAAACCATTTATCGGGCTAATGAGCTTGTTTTTGGTTTGAGTTATATACAGAGCGTGCAATGTATTTGACGACATACTAGTGCTACTAGTGGAAGATTCAATACTAAAAGAAATAAATTAGATCATAAACATCAAACAATCAAACAACTGATGGGCGAGCTTACTCTAATACTTCACCGAGATCAGATGTTGGTGGTGATTGCGTTGGATCGCTTGCACACACACTTTGCTCTGAATCCAGTGCATCTTCTGAGTGGAATTCTTTGCATACCGACATATGAAGGCGATACTTGTTATAACTAAAAGTGTAATGTGTTAACCAATAATAGCTGTGCGATGCTTACCTTTGAAGTGTGCATTGCCGTCACGCTTATTAAGAATTGATGATGACGATCGTCTATGAATAACACAGATTCCACCCAATGCAGCACCAATTGCTATGAGACCGAATACGCTCAAAATAGCCACTGTTGTTGGTTCACTCGAATTCAAGGTATTTCCATTGCTGTTGATGTATGAAAATTTGGAAGCGAGAGATGAATTCCTAATCATTTTATCATTGGCCATCGCGATATGACACGAAAGCGAATCGTTGTGTGAGCATATGAATACAAGACACGAAAATTAGAATCAAACGATACAATATTTCTTTGCTCACGAACACGAATTGCATGTTATAGGGCAACTGCCTATCAGGTCATCGAATTCTTGCTCTGTTAGTATCGAACCGAATGCCATGCATTTCGCCTTGTGATCTGTACAAGTAAAGTTATTGAAGGGATTTCTATAGCTCGTAGAATCATGACAACTCAACTCTAATGTTGCATTCTTGAAGGCCATACTGTATTGCTGTTGATGACCACCCTATGGGATTATGGATTAACAAAGTTAACAATTCAGTATGACATTCTCGCGGCAACTAAGAAGACAAAAGCACCTACTTTCGCTTCGCCTCACTTCTAACGCCAGAAGCTTTTCAATGAATTGAAAGGGATCTAGTGAAGAACTTTCATGTGAAAGCATCAGCGATGAATTAAGATGCATTGGATTGGCACGCTTTTGTATTGTATTCGAGAAGGGGAGTTAAGTTGGTGTTGAGGTGATATTTTGGATTGTGGATGTCGGATCGGAATCGGATGTCTCGCGACTCGCGATTTCCCGCCGACGCAAAAGGACGCAAACTCAACGTCGTCAGTCGTCAATCGTCAACCATCAACCAAGTAGTACAAAGTCAAGTCCACCAAGACAATAACAACAGAACCCGCCTCTGAACTCCACCCAACTAGATATTTGCCTGACTCGCCCATCGCTCACGTGCTAACGTCCACAAGTGAAAGTATCAAGACTGCTTCTTCATCCGAACCAAGGGCCCCATTTAAATATGAAATCAATCATGAAACTCACTCAGATTTTGACGCTACTCAATATCTCATCTGGTGCATCTGCTCGCACTCCATTCAACCATCACATCTCAAACCGTGCCCTCTTGAATATACGTGGAGGAGACGCCGAAAACCCAGACAGTTCTGGAAGCTATCACGGAAACTATATTTCTCCGGTGAATGAAGTTCCCAAGGCAGGTCAACAAGAGGCAACATCTACAGCCGTCATCAGTCCACCGTCACATGTTGTAACGCCACCCCCGATCCAAGCAGCTACTGCAGCAGCTGTAGTATCAACTCAAAACAACAAACTATCCAACTTTCAAGAACGTGCACCTCCCGCTCTTCTTATGCTTGGTGCCACCTACTTCATACTTCGATTCTTGGGTCAAAAGGGTGTGATTGGGTTAGTGTTAGCTATGCAATTGGCAATGTATTCGGAGAGTACTGCTGTTGTCAGTAATTACAATAAGGATAAAGATGCGAGTGAGGGACAGATTGTATCATTTGGTGTGCAGAAATGGTGGTGGTTCGCTACAGCATTGATGGCTACGTCTGGAAGGTACGTGACTTTCATTTATTCTCATTTTTATCATTAATACAACACATTATGACCCTTAACATCTGCTTCAATTCGAATAGGAGTCTGCTACCAAAGTTTACTTCACTTTCGATTGATGGCCTTAACTTGATTATATTTGGAATGATTGCTGTTAGTCTTGTTGGAGCTGTAATTCAGTTAGCAATGATTTCTAACGACAATGCTGATGCAATATACAGAAGCTATCTCGGAAAGTTATCGTGTTGCCACTTTGCATTGGTGAGTATTTCTACACGTGCTGATATGATCATGTTGGATGCAAACAAGAGCTAGATGTTACTTAACCTCAGTTCAATTCTTGGCTTGACAGCTGTTCCTCTTGGGCCAATCATCTTACTGGATCAACACTGTCCAAGAGTATGGTATTGCGTGGGTTCTTTTTCCTGCCTTCCTGGTGATTGTCAATGATACAATGGCCTACGTATTTGGAGTTTTACTGGGAAAACACAAACTATTGCCTCGTCTATCACCAAAAAAGACTGTGGAGGGATTTGTTGGAGCAGGTATTTCGACTTGCGCTGTGGCAGTACCTCTGTTGAAGAGTATGGTTGCTAAAGATACACCAAACCTTGTTCGTCATGCAGTGATCATGGCATTCTATGTGAGCCTCGTGTCTCCTTTCGGTGGCTTTTTAGCCAGTGCAGTGAAGAGAGCACATGGAGCAAAGGACTTCGGAGCATTAATTCCAGGTCACGGCGGTGTTGTGGATAGATTTGATTGCCAGGTTGTCACAGCACCATTCGTCTATCTCTATCTAAAAAACTTCCTCAGTCAAAGTAGTGAGTAAAGTAGTGTGAAGGATCATTGAAACAGTCTATTATGCTTCCCACCCGAAGAATTTACCTGCAACACAGGCAACTTTTTTAATTTTGGCTGCAGGCATGTTGTGAGTTGTCG
>JALLPH010001284.1:0-11021 GCA_036939855.1 Cyclotella choctawhatcheeana
CTAGTAATTTTAGAAATCAAGTAACTAGCATAAATTGCCTCCGTGAACTAGGGTGTTCAGAAGATTCGGGACAGGGTTGCTAGTTGCTAGTCGTATGATGGACACAATTGCAATTGTCAATCATTTCGATTGTGATTGCAATCGCAATCAATTGTTGCGTTCAAGCTGTTTGAATTGTGTTCAAGCTGTTGTGTCTAAGACTATTGTCTCTTATTCTTACCCCCTCCCTATTTTATCTCGGACGACCTCATGCTACCGGCTACATAAACGTGCTCGAGCATTTTCACATCTTATGTTACCTTTCACATTTTGAATAAGCCTTGGTGTGCTCTAGCAATTTTGAGCAATTCGCGCGAAAATATTGGGTTCAAGAAATTAACTATGTTTTTGTTTGTGATTGAAGCATGTTTATGTAGCCGGTAGCATGATCAATTACACCACGCTAGTATCTATCTACATAGACAAAAGTCTAGAGTGAACTACAATTTTCAGTGGAACTCACTTGCTCTTGCTCTATCTAGATATCCAAAAAATCTATCAAAATTTCCAGTGAGAGTATAAAGAGGTAGCTCGACTGCTGACAATGAAGTCTGTCCTCACTCACTCAAGTTTTGGCAAAATTTCTTCAATCATACAATTTACGATTACGATTATTGATTGTTAGTAGTCAATTATCTTAGTTTAGTAATGAGAATGATTACCAATCATGATCAATCCATCGGATGATTTTTTTCACGGCTAACCCTACTGTTTGTGGGGTTCATATGAATAGGGGGCAGATTATTGTGACCCAAAAGAAGATGGGAGTGGTAATAATAAGTTAAAAGTTTTAGGCAATAATACTATCATTTCATCAGTTCAAAATGGTTCAGAAGCGTGACCTGGTTGTCATGTCACTTTCACTGGCTTCAAGAGATAGACAGAGAAGGTACTACAGATACAGAATCAAGTGCTCGTCCCAAGAATAGATGCCTACTAAACTCTCCTCAGCTCCTTTCATTTTTAGGAGACACCATGATTGGTAGAAGGTTTTGCGTGCTGTTCCTTCTTGAATTTCTTGTTCCTTCAGATACCAAATCTGTAGTAATTAACCAACATTATTGCCATCTCTGCTCGACAAAAGCAGGAACTAAACCAGATTAAGTAAATTATCTAAACACTAACAGTATGTGTATCAGTATCAGCAACTTTGAGCTCTGTAATATGAATCCAGGATTGAATACCTGTACCTGAGTGAGTACAGATACAGAACATTTGTGTTCAAGTAATATGAATGGGCTTTTTAAATCCATTGGCTATTGTCATAGTGATTTTGGCAATCGATTGCAGGGGTGAAATGAGACCTATTCACCTCTTGGGGTTTGTGCTGAAGTTGGATATTGACAAAGTTAGGGCTAATCATCATAGTTACAGCTGGTGTGAGACGGTTCTGTGACGTCATCGTTAAGTAATTGCTAGCGTCGTTGTCAAGTATTTTTTTAATTTTACCATTAACATTAAAATCCCTATGTAAAACTTTAGAGCCCATATATCTAGACAACCACATAAGCCCTCAGACCATCGCGAAAAGCTAGTGAATGCTACAATCGCGATGAAAAAAATCATCTCTAGTAAATACTTGAAGTCAAATGTACTGTATAGTTTGGTATTATAGTGTCTACTTTATTTTTCTAAGCAAAATCTAACAGAGTTGAAATTTATCGTTGCAAATACCAAACTGATGCTTGAGAAAGTAGTTTTTGCTCTAAAAGTTGATTTCAATTCATAAGGAATCAAACAAAATATCAAGTAAGGAGATACAGTAATCCAACTAAAATAACATAACAGCCTATATAGGATACTACCTCTGTTTCACCACTTCCACAACTTGGGTGCAGGGTTGTAACAGGTTTCACCTGGAAATGGGTAAAAGCTGGTAAATGGATCAACGGTAGTTGTGACTGCTATGGTGGCTGAATCGATGCCGCCGCCAGCGTTGTCGGTAGAAGAGGCATTTATGAGGATGATGGTGTGGTTTGGAGATGATTGGGCACCTGCAGGCCATGGCAGTTGGGGCGGTGTCGTTGTGATCATTGGTTGTGGTCGTTCTGTTTGTTTTGTCGATGTAGTGGTGCCGAAGAGGGGCAAGCAAGTAATGGGAGGAGAGGCCAACAATTTTCCTGTGAATGTGACTTATAACCGTAATCATTATCTGAAACGAAGTACCTTGGAAATCCGGGTAATTACCCAGTAAAATGCAAATGCAACTACTAAGGAACATAGGATCTTTCCTCCTTACACCAACACTACCAGTGTCGATGTTGTTGTTGATTTCATCATTCGATCACACAGGGTACCTTCACCTTGAGCATCACATGGTCTCAGATCTAACTTGACTTACTTTGTCTCTACCCTACCATACCAAGCACAAATGAATGATGGGAAGAGAGCTGTTTCTTCTTTACTCAAATTCAAGAGAGGAGCCGCTGGTAATTTTACCATGAATTTAACGTAAGTATGACCATACTCCTTGCCCAAATCAAATATAACAGGGAAATTTGACAAGAAGCTACCCCACAAGATGTTTAGCCCGTGGAGATACCATAGTGACAAGTAGGAAGCAATTACATTATCATACATTTGAGCTAGCTAGGAAATTTCGCGTTCTTCCAGAGGTTCTGCCAATGGCACAGCTCCTCCATTACGTGCTCTTCTTTCCCGCCTCAGACGATCAACATTACGGCGTAAGCTTGCCAATCTTGAAGTACGTTCTCTACGGGAGAGCCTACCTGTACCAGATTCATCCACATTAGCTTGGTCTGAAACTTCTTCTTGATCCACACCATTGGAACCTTCTTCTAGTAGCTCCAGAGTAGAGACGAAGCGAAGGTCAAAGGTAGGTCCGTCAATGACCATTTCGATTCCACCGTTATTCCCATCGCCGGCCTCCCCTTGGTCATCATGCAACCATGCAGAATGATAATGTCGAAATCGGTTCAATGATCGGTTGGAGATTCTAGAGCGAAGAGTTCTCAGTTGCATCAAAGGTCTATCATCAACTAACTCACTGAGAGAGTGACGACAACTTGGACAGGAAGGATTATTCACCAGCCAGGCGTCAACACAATTTCGATGCATATAGTGATTACAGGGTAGTACACGAAGTGCATCTCCATCTTCGTATTCCACTGAAATACAAATGCATTTTTTCAGCAACGGATTATCTTGAAAAGAAATCAGAATAACAAAACACAGGACGAGCTTACCTAGACAAATTGGGCAACACTCTGTATCGATCGCATCGTTGTCCTCCTTTGATTCGTTATCTTTTGATTCTTCTTCAGTATTTTCGTTGATCCGATATATCTTTTCTGGTAGAGTGCTAATGATTTGAGGATGAAGACCCCTTCCTCTGGTATGAGGTGTGGCCTCCACCGCAAAATCTTGATTTGCCCAGTCTTCCAATACTCCCATAGCGGCATCTCTATTGGTTTGTTGCATTATTAACTCGTTGTAACGTTGTGTCAAGCCCAGCAGCAAGGTCAATGTCATTGATAAGAACATCATCATGAGCACTATTGTATGCAATGCTGTCAATGTCGCCTCGTAATCATCATATATGCCATCACTCTCTGCTAAAGTCCATTTGACTTGACTATCTTGGCCTGCGACATTGATCATCCAAACACCCTTAACTTCGGATGTGTCCTGGAATTGCCCTCCCCAGATAAACATAGCCCCTTCCTCAGACAAGGCTGAAGTGTGCTCAAAACGATTTGATATCGTACTTGGGAATTCATAAGGATTAGGATTGTGAGCTTTTAACCAGAGAGATGAAATTCCGAGTTTATCATCACCACTTGGAGGAGGATACGACACAAGGAGATCATCAAATACATAAGCAACTTCCTCTGGCAAATAAAATATGTTAGGGCCAGCTAGATACGAGCATATCAAGTTTCATGAAAATACCGAAGTAATGGGTGGAAGCTCACCTCCTGAAAAAACATCAATGCCATTTGTGAAGCCCCCAAAAGCGCACACCACTGGGCCATCCAAAGACGTCAAGTTCGCAAGCTCTTTGTCCAACCCCGTTAAACTATCTTGCACGTTCCAACCAACCAAGCTGTGATAAGAGCGCACAAGCAGTGGGAACATCCACCTGTGAAGATGGAAGAGATAGAGAGAGACTTTTTATCTGAATAAATATTTTTAGAGAACATGATGTACAGCAATGTTCATTATGGATGTTGTACCTTCGTTTCCATTGGCGTGTCTTCAAATTCAGGATCCACCTAAAATGAGAGGAGAAGTGTGAAATGGAGATGTGCTTCTAAGTCATGTCATGAACTGATTGCAGAAATATATAGAGAACAATTTACTCACATATCATCCAGAGTCTCCCAATTCGTTGATCCATCCCAATCATCTATATGCTCGTCCCATCCCATTCCACCATGTATAACAAGCTCATCGCCCACCACAGTCGCGGCATGAGCAGTTCTTGGCCTAGGATAGACTGAAGAATCAATACGATTCCAGAACCCATCGTCATCATTGTTATTATCGGTTGGTTTCTGCGTCTTGGAATCACTCTCTTCAGTGTTTACACCTTCGGGCATACCAAACGAATTGGTAACTTTTTCAAAGGCATCTGTTTTGAGGTCGTACATCCAAACATCTCCCAGTGGCAGTTCAATAATACGAGATCTCTTCTGCGCCGATGATGAATGACTGCCACCGTTAATAATCTTGGACGACGCGTGGGGACCTGCCACGTCTGACAATACAATCCGCAGTCCTCCATACATGACATATTTGTTATTCCACATTCCTCCCTGATTCTCACCCCGATTGATGGATTTAAGTAGCACCTCCGATGCAGCCATGGTAGGCATACCATCCAGTGATTCGAATGGTTTAACTCTCGGTATGATTCGTTGCCATCCCTTAACTTTCTTATTCGAAAGTGGTACCTCATGAACCTCCTCAAGAACAGCTTGCGTTTTCGTTTCTTCGGCAATTGATTGATCGTCGTCGTCGTAATCATCATCTAGGAATAATTCTTCAATCTCTTCAATCAAGCCAATATTGGCTTGATTCACAGTATCATTCTCCACTTGTAAATTCCGCTGTCTTCTTCTCTTTCTCTCCAGCATTTGCCTCGCCTCCAACATCTCACTCACATCCAGTCGATACACATACGGTACATCTTCTAATCGGAACGCCTCCCTTACAGACCCAGCATCATTCCCTCTACTACTCATGGGTATCTGCTCTCGGTCATATATCAACCCTCCAAAAACATACAAATAATTTTGGTGTACAAAGGACGAGTGACCCATACGTCCCGTGGGCGGACATGGATCGGCATGGAGCCACGGATCCGGTTCTGATGTATTATTTTTCAAATATTTGGCTTGTTGATACAACCGTTCCCGTGCGTCGATATTATCACGTGAATTACACCATGATTCCGAGTTGGCATTATCATGTAATAATTCAGATGGTAGTGGGGACAAATCGACCCATTTGCCTTTGTTGGGTGGAGTTAAGGATGATGTTAGGGGGAATGCGTACACGGGAAATGTTTTCCAATCATGATCGGTGTATCCTCCCGAGATTATCATGTATTCTTCGTATTGTGTTGTTGTTGAATCATTATTATTGTTGTTGTTGTTCTGCTGAGATTGTTTGGTGTTTGTAGTATTGGTGTTGGTAATATTTGTCACGTTTATGGATGTATTGTTATTTTCTTGTGCATATGATTCAGTCTGCATGGGAGTGCTTGTCATACTGATGCTACCGCTATTAACAGTTGTTGTATTTTTTAAGCTCTTATCGACTGTATTTTCTGGTTCATCATTATCATTTCCAATCCAATGTTGCAATGATGCATTATTGGCATCTGAATTATTCAGTGAATGCATATTCATGTTCATGTTTGTATGGTTGGCCGTCCCTTCATTCACGTTCACAGCATGATTGTTATTAATATGAACATCTGTTCCTTCTTCATCATTAACATCCACATCGCTCTCACTCAGCTTCCTCCTCCTCTTTCTATCAAACCGAAACACGACCGAACTAGCTGCCCTCCGACTCTCAGGTATGAAATTATAACTGTGCATGCCGTAGTCTTCATGGATGCGATTCCACCACGGAGAGGTCATCAGCGGTGAGGTGTTGCCGTCGGATTCTGATTCTGTATCTGTCAGTATGGCTGCATTGGGTGCTGCACTTGAACTTTCTTCTGTGGCTCGATGCAGACGATGATGAGATAGAGTTGGTCTTATTCGATTTCTGTTTGGATCATTGTGATTGGCCGCCATTCGCTGCTGATAATAGCGGTTGTGAAGGTGACGGTTGGTGGCTGCTGTTGGTGATAGCAGAAGTGCTGATAGGAAAATGAATTGAATCATCATCATGATGTCGGATGTGTCGAATTGTGATTGTTGATTGTGAACTGAACGCTGTGATGTGAGAGTGGGGAGAGTGGGGGGCGGGGGCGGGGCTGGTGCAGCGGTGGGAACCCTCTTTAGGGGTGAAAAACCAAAATCAAAAGTGGATCCCTTTCACACATTATGATTTTCTATCCTTTGGGGGTTCACTCGTTAGGCAGGTATTTAGACCCCAATGGATCTGTATTTACCCCACTACCCACTACATGAAACAACATGATGAAATCACATGAAATCAGAAATCATAATTCTCCGTACCCCCTGATAAATGAACTGAAGTTCTAATCATGTCAACATCAACCTCATCCTCGGCTTCTCCACCTTCACCTCCACCACCACCGCTACCGTTCCCACCAGACGACAACACCCAACAAACTCAGCCAACCTTTCTCCAAAACTTCATCGCAAAAAACACACCAACCGATCCGTCCAAATCCAAACAAAAACAATTCACAAGAGAATACATTCAATCTCAATGTCTCATCCCCACGACCACTCCCGAACAGGCCTTACCGGACATTACTTCACTACTCTCCCTCTCCGAATCGGAAATAGTGAAAGATGCAGTACAGTCAGACAACGACGATTTTCGTACAGCCTTGAAGGACTTTAAAAGGGCAGTATCACTTTGTGCCACTTACAAGGAAACATCTGATATCAATCGACAAATATTTCAATTCAAGGTATCAAGGTGGAAATTAAACAGGGCTATATCCAATACCCAAGATCCACAGGAGAAGCATGACTTTGAAGAAAGATTAAATCAATTAGAAGAACCCCCATACAACAATGAATACACTCCTCTGAAGGTTAGCCAGAATCAGGCATTGGCAAATTTACATAACGTAAATTATGCCATGTGTGAGGCTTATGCTACATGTCCGAAGCAGACACGTCAGTTGATGCGATGTTATGAATCTTTAAATCCATCACTTGGTCAGGCGTTGGCGAAACAGGGTCTAGGCAAGGTTATTTGCATAGAGGAACGAGAGGCAGTGGAACGATGTGTGGGCAATGGAGTGCAAAGGGTCGTGGAAGAGGTATTGAGTTAAATTCGTCATTATAGCGTTTAATTATTGATGATATTTCAAATTGAGATTCATGTTGTGTTATCGTCATGAGTGCATCTCAAGTTTCTTTTGATTGCTCTTTCAGTTTCTTCATCTGTCTTCTCTTATTCTTAGCTTTAGTCTTGGACTTTTTAGCGATGATTTTAGATGTCTTTTTGTTAGTCTTGCTTAATTCACCATTGATCAAATCGTCTAGTTTTAGTTGGAGGCGTTTGCGTGCTATTTTCCTGTTTTGTTGAAGTGATCGTGTGTCCTAACAAGAGGTCACAGCATTTGTTTGGTAAGAAAATTACTGGCTGTATTTTGCATAGAGTCACAAGTCCCGTTAATTATTCCTCACCTGACACTCGACACGGAGCTGAGTTGGAATATGAAGCAATATAACTTTGTTAGACGTCTTGTTTATCTTCTGTCCTCCAGCTCTATAAAAAATAACGAGAAATAAAATGGTAAGCTCAACAATCTTCTTCAGACAAAGCATACCCATATATACACATTGTATCTGCATTACTCACCCAGAGCCTCTGACAAACTTTTCTTCCAACTCGTCGTCTTTCAATTCTGGCAGTTTGCTGCTTGATTCAGATGACGTAATTGATCCGTCCTCTTTAGACTTCAAAACCGTTTCAACTTCAGCCAGTATTGCTTCTCTCCAAACTTCATTTTGCAATAATACTACCAATTCGGAAAAGATATACAAGAAATGAATGATTTCAGCCTGATGCGACGTGTCCGATTCTTGATATAACGAGTCATCAGATGGTAATGTTGGATCTTTGATTTCAGCGGAATTCCCATCTTTGGAATCATAATATAACCTAATGATGCTTTTCACGTATTGTTGGGTAACCACAGGGTCTACATCCCTTTCTAGTAATGCAGCTGTCATAGTCTTCATTTCGTCAACTCTGTCTTCACCCAGGATACCAGTTATCTCATCAACCATTTCATCGTATCTTTTTCGTTTCATCGCTTCCTTCTCCTTCTTTTTCCTCTCCCACTCCTCATATGTCTCAACTACAACATCAATCGTTTCTCCTTTGCCATTCATAGAACCAAATACACAATCGAGCCGCATCTCTTCTAAGGAAATCATAGAAGCGACGCATGAGTGCTTCTTTGTTTGTATTGCTTTCTAAGCACAAAATAATTCGCACAAATGAAACTCACTATCCCAAACTACCCTCTCTTGATACTTCACACTTTGTATCCGATGTTCGGGCAAGGCAAAGACAAACCGTCGTTCTTTGCCCGATATTGAATCATTATCTGCATTGAAGTTGGTTTCACCTGAAAGAAGTCATGATGTTTTGCATAGTACGACTTGTGAGAAGAGAACTGCGTGGGAAATATTGTTAAGTGTGCAATTTGATTTATGTCTCACACAACGAGTCATCCATTCGATCATAATGCACAACAGTAAAAAGACTTGCATCCAAGGTTGGATCCCATTGTATCCTACGTAATATCTCTTTGACTGGAGTCAGCCCCTTGGACTTTGATTCTTCGTTGAGTGGTTTAGAAACACCAAATAATCTGGAGTAGGCAGGACTGTTGACATCAGATATTTTCTTCATGCGTGATTCTACCCCATGTAGTCCACGTCCTAGTAATGAGGCCAGTTTGACAGTCGATAAATGTTGATTATTGTATAATGACTCGTCATCGTGGATAGTCCATTCTCTGTAAATGTTGTCCATTGTTAATTCGTTGGCATCGTTTGACATGCGACGAAC
Source organism: Cyclotella choctawhatcheeana (assembly GCA_036939855.1). Taxonomy (NCBI): domain Eukaryota; phylum Bacillariophyta; class Thalassiosirophyceae; order Thalassiosirales; family Thalassiosiraceae; genus Cyclotella; species Cyclotella choctawhatcheeana. The sequence goes on from JALLPH010001284.1 coordinate 9,247, forward strand.
ACGAATGAGAGGGGATGACTTCTTGATTACATTGACATTGATGGTTCTGCTGAATCCAAGTGTTGTTCGGATGGAACAGAGCATGTTGATCAAGGCAAATAGTTTTGTAGTTGAGAGATGACGGTTGTTTAAGGTTCTGTGTGTGGACATGATCACTGTCGACATGGAGGTGGATGGTTATGGGTTTTGATTGAGCGACAAGATTTTGCGTTTCAGTAGCTAATGCAAAGGTAATCGCAGTATGTAAACCGCTTATTACCATTCTTGTCATATGGTTTTTTTCTCCCTCCACCTCCCTCTCGGTCTCGCCCCCCCCCCCCCCCCCCCCCGGGAACAATGGTATGATGATAATGATGTGTCAAGACTTCTGAAAAGTTAACGTTCAATGCAATGATGTTAAGACAGATTATGTCGGCTACTTAAAATCCTGCCAAGTTTTGTTAAGTTTACTTTGATGCAATGATGTTCCTTCGTCAAAGTCATGATATCTCTACAATCTACTACTCCTTTTTCAGCTGACCCGGGTAAAAATGAGCCTCAAACGACCCTCCTTCTACTCCATCTAAACTAAATTTCACCGCCACATTCTTTGGATATGCTCTAGGATTTAATACACGCGACACTTTTCCCACTAAACCCACGGAACATAACCCAGAATCTTCGTATCCCCTGACATGAGTATGCACTATTGGAGCACCTTTGGAAATGACACGCACCACATCTCCCTCATTGTGTGATAATGACACATCCATGACGTCTATATCACCGTCATCCTCGTCTTGTACCATTACCTTCTTGGATGGATCCGCAAACGGATCGGCATTCTCCGCCTCACTCCGCCCCCCAAATAAACTATCATCGATAAATCGTGTATCCCAATTATCATCCCATAATCTACATTCCGGACTTTCGCCGAATAATTTCTTTCGATACCGACTCAACAACTTGTACACTGGATCTCTAATAAATGCCGGTACAAACGATGCCAGGTACGCCAAGTACCGTAATGGACCTTTCAACTGCTTACCAATGTATATGCACGCATTGGAATTCAACCACGTTTGTTGAGGCAACGTCACCACAATGGATTTGTATTGACCGTTATTATTATCCAATGATGACATTGATAAGACGCTGCTGCGTTGATGATGGGGTAGTCGCGAGAGCAATATTTTCCCCACGCGGGATTGTAAGGCGGCCACTCGCAGATTACCCCGCGGATCGAGGTTGGAACGATCGTTGTCGAGGACGAGCTGGACGCCGGCGTTGCAGAGGTTGCATTGGCCGTCGAAGAGGACGACGGGACGGGAGTCGGAGGAGTTGAAGATGGAGGGGATGGCGAACGAGGATGGCGACGAGTTTTGTTGGGGTTTCTTTTGGTTGGCGGAGAGGGTGAACAGTGGCGATGTGGCTGCGAGTGATGATGTGTGTCGTCTGTTGGTGGGGTGGGAGGGGGTGATTAAGGCGGAGGATGATGATAGCAAAATGAGGAACACAATCGATGCCATGAATGGCATGGCGGTGGCTTGGTATAACATTGTTGACGATTTCGGCTATTATCACTATTGATGCTATGAGATTTTCCGTGGACTATTGCCTCTTTGGATCATCTAGTTTATTGAAGGACCAGTCAACAGTACAATTAACATTCAAGTGCAAGATTGGACGTCATGGTGGAGGTTCCCTCTGTGATCTGTGAGCTGTGAGAGGTGAGAGGTGAGAGCACACTTACAGAGTACACAGACTGCCTCTTAGTTTAAGTTGAAGTTGGTTTT
>JALLPH010001285.1:0-11321 GCA_036939855.1 Cyclotella choctawhatcheeana
CTAAAAAGGATACTATTAAGGCCTATAGTACCCTATCAATAACACATTTCCCTAACTTTACGACCCTAATTGCCCCTATTAGCAACCCCCAAAATTTTCTTTGGCCCTCGCTACCCTCTTTACCCCTACTTGGGGCGATTACACCATGCACCAATGACCCTCAAAATGACCTTGTTACTATTATTATGAGATCATCAACCAACCATGGCAGAAGCACTAGCAAAAGAGATAATTTCTCAATCCTGTGACTTGCAGGAGCGAGTTATCAAATTAGAAGACCAAGTCGCCACACTGAAATCTCGTCTCGATATCATGGAAAGTGGTAAGAAGCCTCACGAGGATTGGGAATATTCTGCACCGGTTCCTTTGCTCGAGGAGCTCGAAGCCATGGGATATGAAGAGGAGCTGGGCGACGGAGCCGAAACCGTAGAATCCCTTCTAGGAGATTTTGAGACGATCGCCAGGAATCTACGTTGGGGTGCATGTGAATCAGTTAGCATTGGTTATAACGATTGCGATGGCATTGTTAAGTACAAAGACTTCTTTTTGCCACATTGGCGTGAGCTCGCTGATGCATTGTCTTTCCTGAAAGATGGAGATGTTCTCAAAAGTTTCAGCCTCACGAATATTGAACTGCCTAGACACATCGTTGTTATGCTAAAAAATTCTCTACGAGGAAAGAAACTGCAGATTGACTATGTACGATTCGAGGGCGTCAAATTTGAGGGCATGGACTCAGATCGTATTGACTTCGCGGTTGATTTATTGAGCAACTGTACAGTAACCACCTTTCATTTCGAGAGTATTAAAATTGACTCTCACTTTGAATTGAATCGGCTCTGCGATGCAATCAATAAGTCATCCTCGTCATTACGTCATGTAGGACTGGCATGCTGCAACTATGTTGAGACAGTACCGGCTAAAGCAGATGCTGAGATCTTTGGTTATAATTTACTCTGCTCGATACTCAAGAGCAACGAAGAATTAGAAACGGTAAAATTCAAAGCAATGAAAGTTGTAATTCCCGAAGATGATGACCGTCTCTCTGATTTGCTCGAGGAGAGTCCAAAGCTGCGTGGTCTAGACTTGAGCAATTATATATTTCCAAACAAGTCATGGAACAAAGTTGATGAACACATGAGTCATGTGTTCGTAGGTACTATCTTTGAGAAAAACCAAGACTTGCAGATTCGTGTGGGAAGCTTCTTCAATAAGTATCATACCTACCATGCGAAAGGCAAGAAACCATTGCATTTCTTTTAAGATTTGGATATTGCGAACAAATCAATTGCAGCGTCCATTTTCACACCATTGCAGATCAATGGCCGAAAAAATTGTCTATATTTTTTCACACTTCACTTTTATGAAACTCAGGTAACTGGTGCTACCATTCATATGAAACTTTCTCTCTCTCTCCTTTTGATCAATATACAATTTAAAATAAAAATAGCAGTAGTAATATTAGTGACAGATTGTGAGGAATTGTCGTATTCAAATCATTGACCGCAACAGTCAGCATCGGTCAACATTCACAACAGCCAGCAAAATCTGGTCTCTCGTTTTTGCAGGTATTCAAATAGTGATATCAATGAGATTACCTATCTGATTTTCAGCCACAATCAGCCACAGCCACTTACCGCTTACCGGTCATTTAGATACTGCGATAGAACCTCCAACTTCCCAGCGAGCCCCCAACCGCCTGACCTGCCTTGACCCTTGACCGGGGTCTAAGAGCCTGTTACCTTTTAAGGCTCGTTTATCTTTGGGGTCTTCGGTTATGCACAGGACATCATTGTTAATGTTACTATGGATGATGAAAACAAGGACAATGTATTGTTGAAATGCATAGGGCTGTGTCTACTCTCATTCATTTCATTTTGGTGCCAGAGCGTCGTCACTGAAGAGAGGTTTGTATTGTAACCAATAGTGTTACTTGAATATCTGAAGTCCCTCATTATTAGTTCATTTGTTTGTTTGTTTTTGGTAGATTAGTTCCAGCTCTTAATGTGATTGCGGATCATTGGGGGATTCCCGATGACATTGCAGGTGAGTGTTGTTCTAGTGTTCATTTCAATTCAGCAGAATAACAGCTATCATAGTTATTAGAGAACCTTCCGTTTCTAACGCTATCATATTATGATGTCCATCTATCAGGAGCAACACTCATGGCCTCCGGGGCCTCATCACCCGAACTATTGTGCACTCTAATATCTCTCTTCGTAACCCACTCATCTCTCGGTCTCGGCACAATCGTCGGCAGTGAAATATTCAATCTATTGATTATATGCGCCGGGAGTGTCTACGCCAGTAAAGTTCATGATATCCCGCATCAGAAGTATGGCAGCCGTTTCTTGGTTTTGGATAAGGTTACGGTCATACGTGAAGTTGTATTTTACGGATTGAGTATTGGATTATTGTATGTTGCATTGAGTGAAAGTGGGATGGTGGTGGTGTCAAATGAGAATGGGGGCGTACAGGAAGAACGCATTATTGTATCGTTTTGGAAGGCGTGCTTGGTTTTTGGTTTGTATATAGTTTATGTAGTCGTTTGTGCCAACATGTCGAGGTTGATGCACTTTTGCAAGTTTGTTCGGGGGTATTTGGGGACTGCAAGATCTGAAGATGCTGATAATATTGCTGATCAATCCGAGAGCGGAGGTGACGTTGGGAACATGACCAGCAGTGTTCAATACAAGGTGATTATTGTGTCTTTTTCCATTCTGCTGAACTACTTATATTAAGAAACTCTCAATTTGTTGTTCGTTTGCATAACTTCTATTGTTGTTTGTCGAAATCAGAACTTTGATCATAATGAAATACACGACATTCCGTATCTGTACAATATAACAACAGAGCCAAATGAGAATTACCCGCAAATTATGGGAGGGAAAACAAATTCAACAGACGACGCGGGTGCAAGCAGCGGCGATGTTGACGACCTAGGAGCGGCAGATGATAATCATCATAACGTGCAGCTATCATTGGGTTCTGATCAAAAAATGACAAAGTACTTATCCAAAGCATTTAAATTCATCAAACCGAATCATTTGATGAGTCGAGAGGAGTATCCAGCCGAAATCAATCAAGTTTTTGAGTTGAGCAGCGATGGCAATGAAATCGGTTGTTTTCTTTGGCAACGATCAATATTCTATAGCAAAGCCTTGTTTGGTAGCCATGCGTTCCATTTGCGATGGTTTATAATCACACCTCAACGAATATGCTCATCGCCTGGTAAGAATGCCCCGAGAGAAACGAACGCAATCATAACAAATTTTATTGGTCACTTCATTGCCTCACCTCGTCAAATTTCCAGATCGTGAGCATCCTACAAATCATCAAATTGTGTACCCGCTTTTTGACGATATACAAGTGGATGTTAACAAAATGATTATCAGCATTGTTCATCCAGTCAAGGAAAAACATGATTTTACTTTGTTGGCCCCCTCCAAAGCCATTTTTGACTCGGTATTGGAAGCTTTCCAATTATACATGAATGCTAATGAGAGACTGAGAGAGCAGGGGATAGTGGAATTGGAAGTTGACGAATCTGGTCAGAGCAAACACGACAAAGATGCGGATGAGCATGTAACACTTATAGAACGACCCAAAAATGGCTCTTCTTTAGAAACGGTTTTATGGGCGTCAGTACTTCCTATTCGATATGCTATGCATTTCACTCTTCCAGATGTTCGTCATCTTGACTACCATGGAGATGTGATATCATCAGTTGGTTATGCATATTTGTCCACCATCACTTGCTTAATTTGGCTCATATTTGGTGAGAACATGCGAGAATGTGCACTCTTCGTTTTGTACTGTGGATTAATCTTTGTCTCACTTCGCTTGAATTTTTTCACAATGGTTCCAACTAAATCATCAGGATCATATGCCATGGTGGCATCACTAGAAGACCTAGCTGAACAAATTGGCATCTCAAATGCCATTATGGGAGTGACTCTTTCAGCAGCAGGGACCTCACTGCCTGCTTATATTGCGTCTAGAATTGCAGGTGAGTTTGGTTTAATAACCTATGTAATACTTGGACATCTATAATACGCTCACTTATGAACATCTTGAATCACTTTAATTGCAGCTGAAAAAGGTTTCGGGAACCAAGCGGTGGCTAATGTCTTTGGCTCAAATACTTTTAACATATGCATAGGTGAAGTAATGTTTGACAGGAATTTTGCTTACTCTCTTATCATACTCACTTGTTATTGCATCCATAGGTTTAGGGTTACCGTGGGCAATTTTCATCGCCTCCAATGGTTTTGAGCCTTATCAAGATCTAGCCAACGAAGGCATTGTAGAGTCTATGTTGATACTGATAATTACTTTGCTGCTGTATCTTGCTCTCATGGTATCATCCGGTTTCGTATTACAGAAGTGGCACGCTGATCTATTTGTATTTCTATATGTGGTATATATTTTGCGCGCAATACTGTCAGAAATCAATTGACTTGAGTCTGGGAGAGTGCCCATTTAGTTAGGTAGGAATTTAGGCTTTTATCAAAATGACCTTTACTAGCACTGTAAGAAATCTTGTTCATATCCCTTTATCCTCAACCGTGACACAACCGATGAATGAAGGAGTTATCGCCAGTATCATATTTTTATCCAATAATTGATAGAGATCCAAGTCACCATCATAACCCTCAGAATCTCAACCATATCGAATTCATATTCACAATATCACCAGCATCTCCATCTTCCGGTGTTACTTTCATCAGCAAATCTGAATTGACATGTTTTGTCGCAAATAGCCTGAGCAATAATCCCCACACGTTGTCACGTGAAGCTATTACTTGCACCTCCTATTGCAGCAGCGCTCCTGGCTGGTGTAAAGATAATATTATGCGATCTGGTTTTTGGCAACAGTGAGAATCGGTTCAAACATTTTAATGGAATCAGAATTCATAAAAAGTCTGAAGCAAAAGTTGTGCTATTGTACTGTCCAGTAACCATTGAAGAGGTCTCCCAAGACATCTCTGAAAAGCTCTGAAAACTGAAAGAGGCTGGAACCAAATCATCTTGTAACAGCGCCAAAATACTTAATGACAATAGTCTTGATAGATCAGCAATGCAACCGCCTGATCTTGGTCATCCTAGTATTCAAAATCAATTTACGCATCAAGACCCAAACCCTAAACCAAGTTCGTCTGCAGTGCCGGAGCCAAAACACAATCAAATACCTCCTGAGCATAATGTCAAACAGCAACAGCCTGTGTCGCAAGGAAACCAAAAAAGGCAAAAGTCTCCTCCTGCATCAACAGAAAAGAAGAAAAATAAAGAACAACCCGAAGAATACGAAGCACTGCCCTTGCACGGCCACTTAAATCACCATCTATTGTGATGAAATTGTTAGGGCATTGAACGCTTTGTATAACCTCATTGCTATCAAACACCCACTGAGTCCTATTGTCAGTGTAGCTATCACTCGAAAGATACAACCCTTCCAAAGTTGAGCAGTCTCCATCTGGAATCGTTATGGCAAATTCGGGACACAATAGGCTGACAATCTTGTTTTCATCTTCCATATACATAAATTGTTGATTCGGACTACCATATACTAAATCTTGCACTTCCAGAGTCATTCCATTTGTGCAGCTATCCACAGATGTTCCTATTGCTAGTTGAGTCCTAGGGTTCTGCAAAGCAAAATAAACACTATCAAGTTGGACATCTTTCTCCTTGTTTGATGAAATAGCAAGGTCCGCAAGGGACGGACACAAGAACAGTATCAGACCGCCTCTTCACGGGGTCACGGGGGTCTCAGAGGGTCACACGNGACGGTTGGATTCTCTAAGAGGCGGTCTGACACTTTTCTTATGTCCGTCCCTTGAGGTCCGGGCATTTAACGTTCGTGATACTGCCGTTGTCGTTGAATGTCCACTGCTGCAACAGAGATGCATCATTACTTTCGGCTTCCAGCTCGGCATTTGACACTTGTAACCCAACCCCATCAACACATGAACCGTCACTACCCAATACAGCAGTCAACACCTTCTCTGGACATCGCACACTAACGACTCGTCCGTCTTGTGTTATTTCAAATTGCTGACGTGGATTATTTGGATTGCCCACTTGAGTTTCTACCATCAAATTGTCTTCGGCATCACATAGGATGTGTGGCTGTAGTCCCAGCGCCAATCCGTCAGAATTTATCAGTGTAAACCTTGGTGGTGATGACTTAGCGTAAGATGGCATAAGATCTCTTGATGGCAACTTGCCTTTTTGGTACAAACAGGTGCAGTCTATGTCACCATTATTAGACTGAGTCATAGTCAAGCCATTCTGTGCTGAATAAAGCGGTAGGCTTTGACAAAATCGCAAGCATCCATCTAGTGTGGCTTCAAATTCAAAGTCGCTATCACTGCTAGAGGCTGAAACAAATGCAGTTTCCAATTTTTTCAAACTAGTCTGACAAGAACCATCCATGGGATTTTCTAGGTCAAATCTAGAGGGACGATCGTCTATGGTTTCCTTGAGAGTAACACAGGGAGTTCGGTAATACCGACCTCCGGCATTTTCACATGCTTCATCAGAAATCCCCAAGTGCCAGAGTCCTTTATTCTGGCATTCCATGAATTGATCATTCGTGACAATATTTGGATCAAACTGCGAGAAGAAAACAATGACAATGGTACATGAGATGTCATATGAAGAAGTATTCAGATCAAAGAATCCCTCAAACTGCTCCTCACATTATACCCAAAGTACTCAGAATTTGACGCAATATCCATACAGCAATAACCTGGCATATGATCAGCCCCCCCTTCCTCTATTGCGTCTGCAATTGCTTTGAGAGTTCCCACAGATAATTGTGAGCCAACCAAGAAGGACATGCTTTCATCACAAATTCTCATTGCCTCCTTTGCCAGATCTCTGTCTTTTGTGCTTGAAAGACATTCTTGGCCTTCGCAAGTGTCAGTAGTACCAGGAAAACCAGGATGGAGACCCAGATCGTAACCAACATCAACAAAACGAGGAGTCCATGTCTGATTTGCATTCTTCTCTGAGCCATCTTCAAGATCCATGATCTGACCTATAATAACTTCACTGGATTGGATGGTCCATTTCTGTCCCCACTCGTCATTTTTTTCGAAAGACTGGATATTGTCTCCGTCTTTGTAGGAAGAGATATCAATAACCATATTGGAGCAACTGAAATTTTCTATTGTTCCTCCCGGTGAGATCTTCCATTTTTCGTAATCCTGGCCCTCTTCCTCCAACAAAACAATATCGGTATTGCTTTGACAAGCATCGCCTGCTGACATTGACAAAGACACTAGGAAAGTGGGGTATTCCACGCTAAAGATCTTGTACACTCCTTCTTCGATAATTCCGTCATCATTTACCACTGAATGAATATTAAACTTTTGGCCGGAACTGTCATCATAGTCTTGCATAATCAATTGATGATAGATGGAATTGGATTTGACAGCTCCATTCTATAACACATAATGAGATGAGTACTTGGTATCTTCAAAAAAGTGATGCAGGTGTAGCACAATACAACATCAATACGTACAGAGGAGATATGAGGGATGCGTTTCACTTTGTCATGCTGATATTCTTTGCTTTCCTCGTCTCTGTAGTTTAACAAAAAATGTAGGTGGTCCTTGTTCTCAACTTCAGGTCTCTCTTGGATTGCTCCAGTCCTCTGTATCATTGAAAAAAGATGAATAGTCAGTGTTGAATCGGTTTAATGTGAAAGAACAAATTTTTGACATCTCTGGAACCTGCACACACAACTGAGCCACTTACAGGGATACTTGATGATACATGCTGCTTTGGATTCTTCTTTTTGAATTGTTCTTTTCGAAACTATGTGAAAAAAGATACATGCAGAGCAATAATTTGTGAACACGAGAGTAGGTGAAATCTAATATAATGGATAAATAACAAAAAACGTACACTATCAGACTCGCTGCATCTCGTTACTGAACAAAAAGACCAATAGGTATAGACGGTGTCATAGAAATCTGGATCATTTTTGTCTGTACATCCAGAGTCCATGAACATGTCAGTAACCTCATCATATGGTATTTTATATTTCCACAAACAAAGATCTTGATTGAACGATGATGCACTCCGAAACATGTAGTTCATATCGCTAGCAGAACTGATGTCCCATGACGAAATGTCTTGATTGAAAGAGGTTGCACCGTCAAACATTTGGTCCATTCGTTCAACTTTACTCACGACCCATGACGAAATGTCTTGGTTGAATGAGGTTGCACCGTCAAACATTCCGTACATTTGTTCAACTTTACTCACATTCCAACTTGAAATTTTCGAATTGAATGATGTGGCACCTTCAAACATTTGATCCATTCGCACAACATTTGATACATCCCAGTTAGAAATATCAGAGTTGAAAACAGTAGCGTCACGAAACATATTCTGCATGGCAGATGCGCTCGAAGTATCCCATTGAGAAAGATCCTGATTGAAAGACGTTGCCCCCATGAACATTACACTTAAAGTCCCAACATTTGATACATCCCATCCAGAAATATCTTGATTAAAAGAAGTAGCATACTTAAACATTCTATACATGCTGCCAGTCACTCTACTGACATCCCAACCCGAAATATCCTCATTAAAATCAGTGTTTTCATAGAAGAGCTCCTCCATGTTATCTAAACTGTCAGTGAACTTCCAATCATTCATTGGCCATCCGTAAGTTTGCTGTACTGTCTCACATTAAGTATTTGAGGTAGGAGAGCAGTCGTCAATGGCAGCCTTTAATTCATCTAGGGTTTCGAATATTGAAAACTATAAGCAGCAGCAGGAGCACCATCAGCGTATTAGAACAAAGTAAAAGAAATCACTGACATTGAATTCCGTCACTCACACCACTGCCAATTGTGATCGCTTTACCATTGGAGGGATTGACAAGCGAAAACTGAATCTCCTCGAATAGAGTAATTTGGTCAAAAATGTCATCATTTATCTGAGTAATGGCCAAATTCCCGTTTGTTCTACCGCAGGCCACGTTTACAATACCATCGCTGTAAAACCTCCATTTCTGAGCTAGATCATCTGGATTTGAATCTACAAGAATCAGTCTATTTCCGTCCACACAATAATCATCACTGATATGGGTGGCAGAACAATGATTATCACTGCAACCATCTTTTGAGATGGAACAAGACTCTACTGCATCATCAGAATCAGTTCCAGTAATCAGACACGCCAGGGCAGTGTCTCCTCACACGGTTATCATGGCTGTCGTCTTCGTACGACTTCACCCTCTAAAACGGCAGCAAACAGGCACTTTGTTGTCCTACCAGGTGTCAGCAATGAGAATACTGACTCAAAGTCTCTCTACTCCTCCCTCTCACTCAAATCTCTCCACTCTCTACACTCAAACTTTCCCACTATCTACCACTCTCCCCAGAGGTTGTTTGGCGTGTCTGTTCACTGCGCCAGCAGTCTCTAGTTGTGACTGAACCCTCATCAACGTCACCAATCCCACACATCCAAGTTGAATGAACTGGTGCAAGACCGGCAAATTTTCCGGGACAGCTAAAGCTTTCAAGTTGATCATCCGCAGTAATCTTGAACTGTTGGTTGGTTGCTCCGAAATCATGTTCACTCATTGAAAGTGATTCGCCATCGCAATCAATTACACCAATAGCAAGATCACTTGCAGGATCAACCAGAGAGAATAATCGGTCAGTCAATGCAGCACTAGCCTCCCCTTTGAAAGCTTCTTGTTGGAAGCTACGATCTACAGCACCAGAAATATCGTCCTGAGGGAAATTGTAGGCAAGCGGAAATTGAATTTGATCAAAACCGAAACCGATGATGTTGGGTGATTTCGAGGGGCTGGACGATGGCGATGGCTGCTTACTGGGTGATTTCGAGGGGTTGGACGATGGCTGCTTACTGGGTGATTTCGAGGGGTTGGACGAAGGACTTTCAGAATGGCATGGATAACCCTTACAGGCGTATCCACCTTCCCCTGTTGGTTCATTTTCGTATGTACACCCAGACCTCACGAATATGTTTTTAACCTTATCTAGTGGAAATTCGTCACTCCACAAACAAAGATCTTGATTGAATGATGATGCATCCCGAAACATGTACTTCATATCGGTAATAGAACTGATGTCCCATGACGAAATGTCTTGATTAAATGAGGTGGCATCGTCAAACATTTGATCCATTCGCACAACATTTGATACATCCCAGTTAGAAATATCAGAGTTGAAAGCAGTAGCGGCACGAAACATATGTTGCATATAATATGCGCTCGAAGTATCCCAGCCCGACAAATCCTGATTGAAAGATGTAGCCCCAAAGAACATTACATTAAAACCCCCAACATTTGATACATCCCATCCAGAAATATCTTGATTAAAAGAAGCAGCATAGCGAAACATTCTATACATGTCAGTCACTCTACTGACATCCCAACCCGAAATATCCTCATTAAAGTCAGGGTTATCACTGAATAGCTCATATATAGAATCTAAACTGTCAGCGAACTTCCAATCATTCATTGGCCATCCATAAGTTTGCTGTACTGTCTCACATTCAGTCTTTGAGGTAGGAGAGCAGTTGTCAATGGCAGCCTTCAATTCATCTTTGGTTTCGAATAATGAAAACTATAAGCAGCAGCAGTAGCACCATAGTGCATTAGCTCAAAGCAAAATGAATATGAGAAAGGCAAATTCCGTCACTCACAGTACTGCCAATTGTGATCAGTTTACTATTAAAGCGTATGACACTGCTGCGCTTGTTATTCTTTCTCACTTTTGCACTATTCACTTTCTCCTTTTTGCTAGTTAAATGTGCACCTAGGTTTCGAAGCATGGGGTTCGGATGGGTATAAGCTACATTATCCCGCAGTTGATACATTCGATCAAATTCAGTGGCAAATTCGAGACATACACTGTAGGCAAGTGGATTTGGCGTTGCTGCATTGCGGAGTAAGATAATGTTAGAAGGTAAAATTTTTATTTGTGGTTCAAATAGGATTTCATCTCATGACTCACTCTTGCCACCCTCATCGGCAAAACCATCAAACTCATCTCCAATGGCTGGATTGTTCGTGAAATGGGTAATTCAGCAATTGTTCGATACACGTTTATAAGCAGATAATGCTGTGCAAGATTTAGACTCACCCTCAAAACTGAGCTTGACCTTTGTGTTGACGGCATCACATATTTGATCAATGGTGACTTGTGACTTGGTATTGTTTGTGACAACAAAATTAGTTGAAGCCTAAAGAAAATAACAAGGGGGGCACGAAGTGCCCTGGCAGATTAATGGTGAAAAGATATAAAATGACCGCAAGATGACTGCAA
>JALLPH010001286.1:0-11012 GCA_036939855.1 Cyclotella choctawhatcheeana
ACCACAGACAACATTTTTACAAAGGCCCTGTACACTTGAACCCAAACGTACTGTAGATGAAGCCGCCAACAGCCAATCGAGCCAAAACTGTGTACCATACTGTGTGATGATTCCAATCTACTGGTTCTAAGCAATGCATGCACTGCACAAGAAACACGCAGTCTTTGGGGCTTGTTAGATGCAGCTTGCTTGCAGTGTCGCCTATAATTTCACCGACTCTCGCTATGAAACTTGCAAATGTCAAATCAAAGACAACAGTAGATGGCCAAGGCCAAGCCATCCCTCCTCTCCCAAAGCGTCCATTGACTTCATTCAATCTCTTCTCCATGCTCGAGAGAAAGTTCATTTTTCTACAGCAGACCGAGCAGGACCTCAAGCGAGAAGATTCGAATGCAAACATCAATGGCACCAATAATAATATTGAGCCATACGGTGCCGTACGGCCACAGAGATACGCCAAGCTGGTTCTCGCCCCCGACTGGTATGTCGTGGGCGCGAATAGAATTAAACGGCAAGACCACAAAAATCACGGTTTGATTTCGTTCACGGACCTATCCAAGACGTTGAGCGACAGGTGGAAGAACGCCGACGATGAGGTCAAGACGTACTGCAAGAAAATAGCTGCCGGAGAGCTCGAGAAGTATCGCAAGGAACAAGAAGAGTACAAGGAGAAGTACGGTGCACAAGTATTTGATTCTCAGAAGAGGACATACAAGAAACGCAAGTCCAAGTTAGACGACAGTTCCACCGCTTCTAACAAACGGGGGAAGTCAAAAGAGGAGGGAGATGAGGGAGAGAGTCAGGGGGAAATCACTGAGAATAGTGTGCAGCAGATTCCAAATGAAGTTTTAATCCATCAGAACTACTTGAATCAACAGCTACCTTTGAACGCGTCAGGAAATATTTCACCTCTCTTTGGTCAAAACGGATTTGCAGACGCACTCCCCAATGTCACTTCATACCCGTATCTAAATGCTTCGAACCCGTATTTAAGTGCACAAATTGCCAACCTTTGTGCAACTGGTTTACTTGGTACAACCCCTCTACCTCCGATAGCTGTTCCGCATAGCGTTATTTTGAACAGCATGGATCATCAGAATCAAGTGAGCTATTATATACCAACCAGGGGAATTGTGCATGACATTCACGCATCAACGATCACGTTGGCTACAAACAATACCAAGCGCATAAGCTTCAATATTCCTCCTGTTAATGAATCTAGACATTCTACGCAGAATTTCAGTTCTGCTGTTACACCTCCGAACTTTATTCGTGATGATAGTCTAAAGTTTGGGCTAGACTTCAAAACGTTTACTGATTCTGAACTTGCAAGCACAGAACTTATTCGAGACGATAATAGTCTAAAGATGGTAGACTTCAAAGCATTAGAGGGGAACGATAATTTTGCAGTTCGTAACTCAGAGGCAGAAATTCTTCTGCGCGATGATAGTCTTAAGATCCTAGACTTTACATCGTTCAATGGAAACAACCGTTTCGCAGTTCGTAACCCAGAGCCAGACTTTGATAGGTACACTAGTCTTGGAGTATTTGATGGATGTGATGAGCCTCTCCCTCTTGGGCGAGAGGTTATTTCGGCATTTGAATACTGAAAAGCTTTTGGGGAATTTAATCATTTTTGCAACCGGGGGAAATATTATCATGTCTCTTCTTACCACCCATGTATTTAAAGAAGGAAATAGCATTAACTTCTTTCTCTAAATTTTGTGCAGTAGAGATATAATTAGAATTTTAACCAAGAACATTAACTTCATCTTCTAGACCCCTTTTAATGACTAGTTTCACTAAGTGATGTTCTGTTGATATTCTTTAACAACTCTATTTATCCTGAGCCTTTAAAAATTAAAAACATCTCATGGCTCATGGACAAGACACTTGTTTACTTACCAGCTCTTCTTTGTTGAAATTCCTCTTCTGGCAGCATCATAAGTATCATCTGCATTTCAAGCACCTAAAACAGCAGTACCTCTAGACCCAAGACTCCTAATAATAATCTCTGTCGAATAATACAGTAAGGTGCTACAAAGTGTACCCCCCCCCCTCCCCCCCCCGGGTACACTTTCTAATACTAGCTTGGATTTTGGGGGGGTACACTTTAGGTATTGGAGGAGGGTAATGGGCTATGTAACATATGGGGGTGAAACTTACCTTACCTACGTAGGGGGGTACACTTCCAACACTAGCTTGAAAAAAATGGGGGGGCGGGGTACACTTTAGGTTAGGGGGGTACACTTTGTAGCACCTTACTGTACTTAGTCAAACTTAGTTCAACTTAGTATCATACAACATATCATAGTACCATACTCATCCCCTCATAAACATGGCTGGATCAAACTCATCAATCTCATCCAATGAAAACGAAGGGACAACCAAGCCCATTGCCGCGAGCCGCGGCTACAATCTAGAAGCCCCCTCAAATGCACCCGCACCTATGCCTATGGGTGCACCGATGGGTGGGAGTCAGTCGTCTCGATCACAAACTCCTCCTCCGCCGAATGTGTTGCAGAGTGTTAGTAATCAACTAACGACAAACTCTCCAGTAGCTGCATCAAAAAATGCGCTCGGGATAACTCATGGATGGGGCGTGGGATTGGCTCATTCGGGATCTTACCTGGGTAAGCCTCATGGATGATTCATGTCATTCAATGATCACAACCAGTTGCCTTACACATTTATTTTGATTGGACAACTTCAACTAAATAATATTCAAGCAACAAACGTTCGTACAACATCTTCAATCCCCCTATTAGTAGAAGACCCCGAAACATATGATGCAATAAAAAATGTGCTCATGAAAAAGCAGGCACGCGAACGGTCTCAACTTGAAATGAGAGCCAAGCAACAGGCAGCCAAGAAGAGACAACTTCCAACAGCAGAAGAACAAGAGAAAGTTACAGAGAAAAGAAGGATAGCTGTTATGCAGGTAGAACAGGGGAAGGAGAAGCTGCAACGACTTTTGGCAGAACGCGATGAACTCGAAAAGAGTATCAGATTGGAGTGGGATGCAAAGATTGATAAATTCAAACAGGAGGCATTGCTGAAAGAAGCCGAGGCTGTGAATGCACTCAAGCTAAAGCACGACGAGGAAATGAAGCAATTTATCCGAGATGTAGAGGCACAGGATAAAGCTGATGATGATGAACTGGCCTTGAAACTTAGTGAATTGGATGATGAAAGGAAGAGGAAAGCTGCACCTGAACATACTGAAGTGGGTGTGTCCCCAATACCAAAGAAGCAGAAGTTAGATGAACCTTTGAAAGAAAATGATACAGCAGATACGAAAGAACCAAGTGATTTATACGATGACTTATTTGAGAGTTCGGCGAAACAAACTCACAAAGAAGAAGAAAGCGATCAAGAATTATTTGGTGACAGCGATGATGAAGCTGAAAAGCCTCCAGAGGTTCAAAAGAAAGATGAACTTAAGGTGGGTTTGTCAAATATATTATGTTCGGGTCTTGAATCGTTAGTACATGCTTTAACATTGCATTTTTGCCAATCAAATAGAAAATAAATGATGATTTGAATGATTTGAATGCAGTCAAAAGTCAAATGGTATGGCTCTTGAAGCAGGTTAGTCGTTTTCTTATGAAACGATCTTAAGTTTCAAATGTTATGCTTCATTCCCAACTTCGTTGCCATCTTTGTATTTTCAGGTTATAACTGCAGAGACTAAGCTGAAAATGAAGCAAAAAATGCAAGCTAAATCATGAAATAATTAACATGCAGGCAAATGCAGGTATTCATAATATTCATATATGGATGATGTTGAAATACTACACATTAACCAATAACCACTTCTATGAGATACTTATTACCATTCTAAATGTTTTTTAAGTCCAATTTTTGTTTTTTACGAATGCGTTATCTTTGGTACTTTTCAGTCCCGGTCCCGAGTTCCAAGTTCTTTTGGTGTCAAAATTTTTCGCAGACAACAAAATTTGCTGCCAATTTTCTGTTGTGACTTTTCAAACTTCAAACGCCAACCCACCACCATTGCTACGAGCCATGAGCCAGCAACAGCTATGGAACATGAAGAATGAGTGCCAAGTATTCAATGGAGCGAAAGAATGACAGCATGAACTATGAAGATGAAAAGGCGCCGATGAAGTCATCTCCAGAAGGAGCATCTACTAGTACTGTGGCGAGAGCAAGCAGTTTCTTTCCCAAGAATCCGCCGGTTGAAGCAGATCCAGCCATTATCAAGAAGCGCAAGCGTCAGCAAGATGGCAGGAAGGAAAAAACTTCAGTACAAAGGTCTTTATGGCAATACTTCGTGTCAAACAGTACCGAACCGAAGGATGTCAGGAATGTGGCCGAGGTTGACCGAAAGCCCAAAGCAACTTACAAAGAGTCTCGCAACAGCCAAACAATCCTATTGAGAGATGTTCTGTCAGTTGCTTCACAAACTGGTGTTCCGTCACAGCATCTGAATCTCCTCAACCAAGAACAAAGAATTGCTGCAACTTGCCCGCCTGATATTCCATTGAGTATCAGAGCAGGAGCTGGCTCCGGAAAGACTCACACTATGGTTCAGCGAGCACTTCATCTCGTCAACCACTACAAGTTTAATCCAGAGGAGATTTTGATGATAACATTCTCGAAGAAAGCTGCAAACGAGCTGAAAGAGCGAATAACCAGTGTCTTCTCTTCATTGGACCCATCGAAAGACCAGATCATCCTGCCAACGGTCAAAACTTTTCATGGACTGGCATACACCTGGGTGCACAGATACTGGAAAGAGTGTGGGCTTGGAAAGCATCCATCTATCCTAGCGACAAAAAGTCAGCAGAAGAAATTGATGGCACTTGCTATTGAGAAGCACCTGGAAAGTCTACGTCTTCAGCGATGCAAAAGAATGCTCTTGGGTGCAAGTGAGCAAGAAGATGATATCACATGGAATGATGTATTTACATCATTTAAAGAAAAAGATGAGAAAGGCTATAACAAAGCATATTCATTAGCTGCTGAGAAAGCCAGGGAGGATATGCCTGATGTTAGCAAATTGAAGCCAGAAGAACGAAATGCTGTGAAGAAAGAAATGAAGGTATCTACGCTCTATAATTTAAGAGCTCAATGCTATCTTGCAATTCTGCGCACGAAAAAGCGTTCACGCGATGGCAAAGTTGATTGTGACTTAGAAAGGAGGTGGAGTGGTGATGCAATTCAATGCTCCATGTATCTAACGATGATAGAAAGGGCGAGGTTAGGCAACCACACCAAAAATGAATACCCGAAAGAAGACACTGATGTATGGGAAATGTATGAACGACTTCAACGCGAGATGGGACAACTTACTTTCGATACTGTATTGGATGTTTTCACTGAAAATATACTAGGAAATGAAACTCTATCTGAGCATTTCCATGCGATGTATTTACATGTGATTGTTGATGAGTTTCAGGATGACTCTATTGCGCAGGCCACTATGCTGCACAATATTGTAAAGGATGGCTCTTTGACGGTTGTAGGTGACGACGACCAGTGGTGAGGCAATAATGTTTTATTTGTCTGTTATTCTCTCATTGTTTTAGATCTCTGACACAAGAAAATTCTTAGTATCTACTCATTTAGAGGTGCCTCTCCAGGGAACTTTGACAGACTACGAGACTTCTATTCCAGTGAAAGGCAAATGGATGTTAGCGAGCGAACTCTTGTTCAAAACCATCGATCATCTGCCAATATTCTAGCAGTTGCTGCAGCCTTCCTTGAAGGCGACACAATAAGACATCGAAAGGATCTTAAGCCTACGAAATCAGAAGGAATACCTGTTGAGGTTTGGGATATGGCAAAGTGCGAAGATCAAGCAAAGCATATAGCGATAACCATGGTTAAACGTCACGAGCAAGATGGTGTGCCTTACGGAGAGATGGCATGTTTGTTCAGATGCATCAAGACGAAATTTGGTAATCTGACAAAACAAATTCAAGTGGAATTGGTTCAAAGAAATGTTCCCTTTCATATTGTTGGCGGAAAGACTCTGTTCGAGAAGGAGACAGTAGTAAACTTGTTGTCGTATCTACATGTGTGCCTAGGAGAGAGATCAGAAGATGAGTCCTTTGAGAGTATCCTAAACAAACCTCCAAGGTAAGCACCCTGGCATCCAACAAACGTTCAATTGCCTGTATCACAAATTATAAATGTATTCTTACCATCATAGGCGACTACCAAATGAAAAGATAATCCCGTTGATAAAAGAGCAAGTCGAACGCAGTAGTATGGACTCAACAGTTGTATCGTTCCAAGAGGCTGCGGCGCAGCTATGCAAAACAGGGTATGGTTTGTCCTCTTCTCAGAGAAAAGCTCTGAATGATTTCATGGATAAAATTAGCTGTCTTAGTAAAGGCGTGAACAGCAACTCATTGCCCGACTTCCTCCGATATTTGTGGACTAATTCTGGTCTTGAGAAGTTTTACCGAAAAAGAAACAAAGAGAGTGATGATGAGCAGGACGACGATGAGCAAGAGGATGAGCATTACGTGCCATATGTTCCACTTGAAATTGGTACTCTCTTCGAGCTTGCTCAGAACCATTATGATGAATGGGGACAGCGAGAATATCAGATCCTTCAGCATATTCGAGGCCCCAATGGTGGTGAATCAGGAGCTGTCCTTTCTTTGGTGGAGTTGTCAAGAAAATGCGTAAAGCAAAACCTACAGTCAATGGATGTGGACAATCTACCAGAATATATCTTGGATGAGTTGGTTCTGGCTCCATATGCCCTTGGGAGGTCTGTCATACGTGAGTTCCTCGCATCTGCTGCATTTGAACTCAGTGAAGAAGTAGATCCAGTTGTTGACATGAAGAACAAGGTGAGCATTGGTACAATTCACCGGTCAAAAGGGCTGGAGTGGAGAGATGTGTATGTGCCGTATTTGAATCACGGGTACTTACCAACAAAATATCGTGCGGACGATGAAGATCATGATGAGGATGGTGCCGATGAAGACAAAAGAACACCGTTTAAGCGTCATGTCCGTGGTTGTATTGGACACGAAGGTGGAGGTTGTGATAAGGAATGCTCTCAACACTTCCGAAAACTGGACGACGAGAGACTTGGTGGCACTGCAGAAGAAAGGCATTTAAATGAAGAGAGGCGGCTTGCGCATGTTGCTTCAACTCGTGCACAAGATAAATTGGTATTCACTTCATTCCAGCACGGACAATCACAATCGGAGTTCAGGGAAGGATTGCAAAAACTTCCAGAATCTGTGGTTCGATTTATCAACAAAGATAGATCTATTTAGATTCAAGATAAATAATGAACTTCCTCACGTTGAACATTTCATTTCCTTACTAAGATAGAGCTCAATTATGATTTTTAACTCCAACGGCTATTTGTAGCAGGGGGTCCTTGATTTCTGTCTCTCTCGTTGTCTCTTCTGGAGCCTCCTTCATACTTGCCACCACCATACCCACCTCCTCGATCTCCCCAGCGGCTTGTGCTGCTACCTCCTCCAGTAGTACTGGAAGCGTTGCCTCTGCGTGCAGGAGGGACGTATTTTCCAGAACTACCACCTGCAGAGTCACCTAATCTGGAAGGTGGAGGCTGTGCACGCTCCTGCCGTTCACGAGCCTCACGTTCACGAAGTTCATTCATACGGGCCAATTCTTTCTTTTCGAGCTCTTGTTCACGCAAGCGTTTCTGTTCCTCCCGTTTTTGTCTCTCCTCTTCTTCTCTTTTCTCCAATTCCTCTCTAATTCTCCGTTCTTCTTCCTCTCTTAGCTTAGTCTGTTCATCTTCTTTGCGCTGCGGATTAAGATGGCAGTTTCAATCAACACTAAGTGTAAGAATAAGCATAACAAATAATAATATAACCCAAGAAACTAAATGATCTTACCTTTCGAGCTCGGGTCAGTTTACCTTTCTCGGCTTGCTGTTCAGCACGCTCGTCCTCCTCTTTACAAAGCTTGTTGTGAATTACCTTCCTAGCTGTCATGATCCTAGATTCAAATACAGATGAGTAGTTGAAAACGGAGCAATCCACAAGGTCCTTTTTTTCTTCGACATCAAGAGTCCATTGCTCTTTGGCGCGTTTAGATTTCTCGACAACTTCCTGTTTGTAATTCTCACGATCTTCTTTGATTTTAGCTTCGTAATCTGCTCTGATTTGTGGAAGCTCTTCAATACGAACAGCTCGAACAAGGTGATCTAGTTGGCGTGCTGCCTCTTTGACTTTGCGCTCCGCCTCCTCTTTCTTCTTATTGGCTTTAATCGGATAACATGTTAAGCAATTGTTAGAGCATATCAGGCAAAGGAAGCATTGACAGTAATGGAACAGGCATACCTTTCTCCGCATGCTCCTTGGCGAGTGCAGCTGTGTCAACCTCCTTCAACTGTTCAGCAGTCATATTCTCAACAGCACGTCCCATCGCTTTGAGGTACCTCTTCTTTTCAATGGCGTCCATCTCATCCTGAATCTTTTGGATTTTCTCCTTCTCGCGAAGCTTAGATTCACGGGCGAGACGTCGTTCCTCTTCTGCCTTACGAGCCATCTCTTCTGCTTTACGCGCCATCTCTTCTTGGCGAAGCTGCTCCTGGACAACGCGTTCAGCTTCCTCCTTGCGCTTCTCAATGACAATCTTTCGCTCAAGGTTGGCGATATGTTCTGACTCAAGGGTGGATCGAACATCAGCGTAGAGTGCCTGGCGTTCAGAACGAATTGAAGCAACGTCCGGAGGCGCAATGATGTTACATGCAGTAGACAGGCGTCTGGCAAGGGTGGAGAGCTGTCCACGCATCTCATCACTTTCCAGTGCAGCACTGCCAAATCGAATACATCCAGCACGGTGATCAATGCGGACACTAAGGGCACGACATTGAGATGATAGCACGATGGATTTCTCCATTTGCTCAAAGCCAACACCAAGGCCTGAGGTCAACTTTTTGACATGATCCAAGCTGATTGTATGGTATACAGCAGATATATTGAAAATGAGCTTGAGCAATAGTCCATTGCACAAAGGCTCAATGTAACGCCCGAGGGCAGTAGGCTCTGTTTCATCTTCTTCTCCAGCGGCAGCAGCCTCCTTCCTCAACGTATCCAACAAAGGCCTAGCTTTCTCCACCATATCAAGTGGATCTGTGGTAGCCTCTAGAATCACATACAACTCCTTCAAATACTGTGGTACTTCATCGATGATATTTTTGGCACGAATTTCTGCAAGAATTGCCTCACGACTAGGCTCACGAGTATGAAATCCAAGCAGGGTGGCCATGCGAGCCATTTTCTCCTTGGCAATATCATCTTCCACGGTAGACTGAATGGCAAGTCTGTCACCCGTACCTGCATTGTTCTTCGATTTAATATCCGACGTAGTCTTGGGAATGCAGAGAGCTGCGAGTAGAACAGCACTGGCTTGCTTTTGTCGAGTCTCATCAGACATGCTACGGTTGTACTCCTTGCAGAGTGAGTAGTATTTGTACCAGGCAAAGGCGTGGAAGAGATAGTTCTCAGATACCCTGTAATAGATTAGTTAGTAAACAAGATAACCGGCACAAGTAGGTAATCATGAAATGAAAATTTGATACACGCACCAAAACAAATTGGTTAGCTTCTCATAATACGCCGCCATAATCTTGGCTTTGGGAGGCGGAATGTTCACGCCAGGAATCTTACGCCTAGCCCTACTGATCTGGAGAATATTGTAAATGTCTTCCACGGTACGGAATCCCTCGGTATACAAACGGAGAGATGAAGCAGTTTCCAGTTGAACGAAGCGTGTTTGGAGGTGAAGTTCGATGGATTCGGCCGTCCAGCCTTCCCAACCTCGAACCTAATGTCAAGAGAAATGGATTGTTACACATCAGGTGTGTTATGTTGAGTACATCATTAATGATTGCATGTTGTAATAAATCTCACCTTGTTACTGCTCTTCCCCTCTTCAAACCGACTCATCAATCCATACTTCTGCAGGTTCCCCAAATGTAACCTCAACATGTCACTCAAACGACGAAACTCCACCCTCCTCTTGTACTCCCCACAGAATTTCAATGCCTCCACAGCCACCGAATGATACAGCCTCTCCAGTTTACTATTACTCTTCAATATGTCAAGAATGGCACGATATACCTCCCACAAAAATTTGAGATTGGGCAACAGCAATGCAGTATCACGCTGCGCCTTTTCTGGATCGGCACTCATGGTACTCAGCAGTATGCTCTGGGGACTATCGTAAAACGCCTCATCTTCGTCATCGTCATGCGCTACCGCTGTCACCTCGGATTTACTAGCATCTCCCGTCGACACCACCGAGGGTAAGACGCTTTCGCCCCGTTCCACCGCCTCCTTGGCCTCTCTGCACTTCGATTCGGATTTTTCCATCAAGTACTTGATGACGCTTTCTAAACTCCCCGGTGCCTGAGATTGGGACAGGTTGCGGTATTGGTGTAGACCATCCTTGGCCTCGCGGGGTCGGTTGAGGAGGAGGCAGAGGTCCAAGTAGAGGATGATGATTTTTTCGTATGTGGTGGACCATGTCTTGTGGCGGCGGGAGGAGAGGACTTCGTGCAGGAGATGGAGGGAGGCGTTTGGTTGGTTTATGGAGACGAGCTATTAGATTGATGCGGTGATGATGGATGTTATTTGTTA
Source organism: Cyclotella choctawhatcheeana (assembly GCA_036939855.1). NCBI lineage: Eukaryota > Bacillariophyta > Thalassiosirophyceae > Thalassiosirales > Thalassiosiraceae > Cyclotella > Cyclotella choctawhatcheeana. The sequence continues at coordinate 10,611 of JALLPH010001286.1, forward strand.
CATGTTGGAGTCAAATAGTTGATGTGAGTGTTAAAGATGGAAGAGTCATTTCATATGAACAACAACCCTAAGAATATTATCATTGTGGATCTCACCTCCTCCGCTCTACGCAAGGCAGTCTCGGGCTTGTTCAAGAACGATTGATTTTGAGACATGTTAAGTTACTTGTTGGTCAGCTTTGTTGAGTTCGTTGGATTATCAAGTACAAGTTTCCTAGGCATTGGCCATGATGGTTTGAGTTTGAATTGATTGTGGCGATGGACAGACGAGCCGGCTCACGGGGGTGCTGTTTGGCGACCTTAATATGTAATAATATAGCTTAATTTTTTCTAAAGTATATTTTGTTTTTAAAAGGTACGTAGATGAAGGATGCCACGAAGACCCGACAATTTGAATTATTCA
>JALLPH010001287.1:0-11094 GCA_036939855.1 Cyclotella choctawhatcheeana
TATAAGTATAATGAATGGTTGGAGAAGGTGGAGATTGGAATTCATCCTCCACAACTGTCACCACACGCTTGCTTTTGAGTCACGGGTGATGAAAATTTTGGTCCATGGCCCCTCCATTTCATACCAAGATAGAGCTTGTGCAGAATGATTGAGCCATTTTGCAGCATCTCAACCCTTCCAATCTCTCTTCATTAGTGTGACAAAAGGTTAAACATGGTTGAGTTCTACAGATATTTATGAGTATTCAAACAGATTCAAACGCTGTATTGGCAACACAGGCAATTTTGTTGATTAGTATGCCTTTCATCAATATGAGCATTTGTCTCCAAGTGTTGGCGAATAAGCATTACTATGAAGATGCTTGCGATATTTATACCAAGAATGCACTGATAAAACGACCGAGTATCAGGAGGGATTGACCACAAAGTATCTACCAGATGAAAATTCATAGCAAAGTTGGTTTGATTTTTTCTCGTGTAATAAAGAACCAACAAGAACAAATCCGACAACATCCACCCTTTCAGCGCCTCTGGTGAGTAGTGTAGTATCTGCGAGGCAAGGTCACAAAGAGGATTCTCCGTTCTTTGTTTAATATGTCATGTTTTGATGTCAGTAGAAGTAGAATTAGTTCGTGAACAAGTAGAATTTTGGATAGTTAAAGTAAAGTGCATGTATGGTTAGTTCCTTACGTCAATGCATTATCAAAGTCCCTCTCTGTGCAAACTTTCTCCCAATCACTCAACTCAGTCAATAACACTCGTTTATTTTCTTGTAAGTCACATATGTGAGGAAGCATGGCCTGAACAAATTGTACACGTAAAAAATTCGACACTGAACGCAAGATTGCCACTGCATAAACACATGTGAAATCATGAATATGAGGGCAGATTATATTTGCTACATCTACATTGTCGAAGTCAAGTGTAACCTTTTGGAGAATCGAATCAAATTCGTATGGTTTCAACGATGATATGGTTGATTTCCATTGTGGATCGATAAGCATTTCCTCAAGTTTAAATTTGATACTCAGACAAGAACTTAATTCCTCGAGCAAATGTGGCAAAGTATACTGGGTTTGACTAGGCATGGGAGGAGCACTAGGAATTGCAGTTGCGGTCGAGTTGAACACTGAGTCTCCTGTCTGCTCATTACCTCCGTAAGATACGGGAGCATATGAAGCCTGAACTACAGGCACGGTTGTGATGTTGTTGCTATCCCAACCTTCTGGATTTGCAATTGGTATTGCTGGAGCCATCTCAGGTATTACAGAGGTACCCGACATTATCTGAAGAGGAACTGGTATTTGAGGGTCGTTAGCGCAGCTGGGAGTCTTTGTCTTTACAATAAGTTGATGATTGATCGTTATGAGACTGCCTGCGTATGACATCATTGTATCTGATGGGATCCCCAAAGTAACTTGGTTTGCACCATCACGAACAGCATCTAGAATCTCTCGATAGACATCATTTGATGGACCTTTAGCCGTCGTTCCGCTTTGTTTTTGCTGTTGCTTTATCTCTCTCATGCTGTCTTTGTTTCTTGCTCGCATTTCTTTTGTTACACGAAACGTAACGGAAGCAATGTTACGGACCCAAGAATCTGAATGGCTCCCTGCTTTCCAGCGTACGCGTTGATGAATAGCTGCTGTCACGAAATCTATGTTAGAAGTAGATTGATTCTTTGCACCTAGATCTACGACGACCTGTTGTCCAGGAGATATTCGAGTATTACTGACTAATATCACATTGAAAGTGAGCTCAGCATATTTATTTATCATACTTATCAGGGCGTTATTGCAACAGTAGACTCTCACCATTGGCAGCTACTGTTATTGATCCCGTGGGTATACAACAGCAAATTGAAACAGGATATGTTACAGGTTGTACCAATTGAGGCATTGCTGGACCTACATATGGCTTCGATATAATCTGCAATGGAAGTTCTTTTGAATTGTTCTCCTTGAATTGCAACTTTAACTTGTATCTGATTGAACAATGCCCTCCATGACTTGAATGATAAAAACTCGATGGTAAGTCATCGGGCAGTTTATATTGAAATGGAATCCGATAACTACCTGCATTTACATCATTAGAACCGTTCACTGTTAATGAAATGACTGCCCTTAGAATATCTCTTTTGGAGTAAGAATGGTTCCTTTGCGTGTGTGTATGACCTGCCAAAAGCAAAAAAGTTGGCGTTTGGCTAACATCTGACATGCGACAATAGAAACGAAAAAATAGTGTATGATATCTCACCATTGCTGTCCGTGCTTGATGTTGTATATTCGACTTTTGTATCTTCTTTCCCAATGAACAGCAGCGATGATCCGGCTAATAAATTGCTCGATCGAATGTTATCTGGAACAGACACGAGGATGAAACCCGTGACAGTTGAACCAGCTATGAGAGTTGTAGACTCAGCTTGCAGCGTTACATATTTCGACGATGAGTTACCCATGGTAAATACGATAACGATGCTGCTTGTTTACACTAGAAGATATAAGATGGATTGATCTGTAAAATGAAAATGAGAACCGCACATGGTCGTGGTCGGTCGATGGTCGTCTGTGTCATTCTCATATTCCTCAAAATTTTTAGACGCTCTCGCTCTCCATCATAATCCACACTACCGCAGACCACAGTCCACCATAAACCGCTAATCCTAGCCCCTAGCCCCGACTGACTACTCTCTCTCCATTCACCATGAACCCGCCTTACAACCCCAATGAATTGCACTCTGCCTTCACCACACTCTACGCCTCCCATCCTACCTCTCATTTACATGGAGCCGGTGATCCAAATCACGAGTTGAGCACATTGCAAACCATTACAGCAACCGTCTTCCTTGACTATCAATCGAAAATCGCTAGTTCCAACAGTGGTTCAGAGGATATTAAGACTATGGAAGATCTTGAGAGACAGTTTGAGCTATGGAAATCGTCTCATGGTGCTCCGTTAAACTTGGCAGAAGTGATATCATCTAAGCAACCGGCCATGTGTCTTGCTGCGGAGTTCAAACGGGCGTCTCCTAGCAAAGGATTGATTGCTGCACATTTAGACTCTGCCGAACAAGGTGTTAAGTACAGTGATGCTGGGGCTGGTGTCATTTCCGTGTTGACGGAAAAACGGTGGTTTAAGGGTTCACTTGATGATTTGAGAGGCATTCGATTGGCCACGCAGAAAAGTGCAAATGGCGGAGCATCTAGAGGGAGGCCAGCTGTACTGAGAAAAGACTTTGTAACCACCAAATACCAAATCCTGGAAGCTGCAGCAAATGGAGCCGACTCAATTCTCTTAATAGTTGCAGTTTTGCCTTTGGCAGTGTTGAAAGAACTTATTGATTACGCAAGATCTTTGGGATTGGAGCCACTAGTCGAAGTGCATGCATTATGTGAGTTGGATGTTGCACTAGAGGCTGGTGCCCAAGTAATTGGGGTCAATAATCGCAATTTGCACACTATGAAACTTGATTTAACTCAGACTGAAAAGATAGCCGACGCTCTTACTGCAAAGGGAGTACAGTTGGGAAAAGATGTCATTCTCTGCGCTTTGTCCGGCATGAGTAATGCCGCGGATGTCGAGAGGTATAGGAAGCAGAAAGTACAAATGTGTCTCATTGGAGAGTCATTGATGCGAGCTGCAGATCCAGCAGAAGCCATACGGGGGCTATGTCTTCATCCAGATGACTATGCCTCGCAAAAACGAGGAGGAGGTGCATACACACATGGGTTGAAGATTGTTAAGATTTGTGGATTGACCAACACGGAAGATGCACTGGCTGCTTGTCAATCTGGGGCCAATTTACTGGGGGTCATCTTTGCCGAACAGAGCAAGAGAAAGGTGAGCGTCGATGGTGCTAAGCAGATTGTAGAGGCAGTAAGAAAGTTTGGAGAAAGGTCGGATCGCGTTGCAATTGAAGTCAAGAGCAATGGTTCTGTATTGTCAAGTATCGCTGCTAAAAGTATGGCATTAGAACAGGCTTCGCTTCGTCCTCTCGTTGTGGGTGTATTTCAAAATCAATCGTTGGAATATGTCAAGCAAATGGTGGAGGAATGTGGATTGGACATGGTTCAACTTCACGGCCAGGAGGGGATGGAGGCGGCCAACGAGAAGAATTTTGGCGTTCCTGCCTTAAGAGTAGTAGATATTGAATCAGGTGGAAATGGCCAGACAAGAGGTAGCACAGATATCGCAAAAGATATATTGAATCATGTTACCAATGATCCGTTGGCAATTTTGTTGGATACATCGATTAAAGGATCAAAAGAGGGAGGGGGGACAGGGGTCACATTTGATTGGTCTATTGCTGAGTCTTTGCAAAGTTTAGGTTTGCCAGTGATAATTGCTGGAGGCCTCACTCCAGATAACATCGGAGACGCTGTGGCTAAGGTTATGCCTTGGGGAATTGATGTAGCTGGTGGAGTTGAAGCCAGTCCAGGCAAGAAGGATTTGGATAAGGTAGAAAAGTTTGTCAGCCGTGCCAGACATGCTGCTGTAGAAGCTTTAAAAGGATTTTAGGACTGCTAAATAACAAGAGGTTGTATCTATATATATATTATGTTGTGTAGTTATCAATGGGTTGAACCAAACTGTAAGCTTGCAAAGCTGACAATGTTCATGTTCTTCTACATATCCCAAAGCACACTCTCAAATAAAACCTTCGTGATTTGACTAATCAAATTCAACTTCGCTATCATCGTCGGATGATTCATCAGCATACGAATACGATGCTTTAGCACGAGCTCTGCGCCCACTGCTCGCCTTTGGAGCTGCATCACTCATGTCACTCATGGCGAAATCCGTTCCTTCGCTTTCAATGCTACGAGCACGGCTTGAAATTGATTCATCGTCGATAAAATCGCCCTCATCTGAAGACAAGTCACAGATGGTCTTCTTGATGGACGTTTTGGTCTTCTTGGTAATCAATTTAGACTTGGCAGCTGGAGGTGTCTTCTTTTTGGGGACTGCTTTCTTCGCTTTCTTGGACGTGGTAGACGTCTTGATAGGTGACATCGAAGCCACACTTTGGCTATCAACAATGTCATCAGAAAGTGCCTGGAATACGCGACTCGGCTCGGGCTTGGATGGTGCTTTCTTTTTCTTCGAGGCAGCCTTCTTTGCAACAGGTTTATCAACTTCGTCGTCGAAGTCCCACTGGTGGATATAAATATGAGACTGGTGGCGAACTAACAAATCTTTACGTTTCTACAGTGCAATACAACCACTTACCTCATCCCGAAGAATGTTGCTCTTGTTAGCAATTTCTTCATCTTCGTCGTCATATTCAATCCTCATCTTTGAATCCTCCTCAGCCGGCATCATCTCTTCGTCAGACTCCTCATCAGGTTCAGGCTCATCTTCAGAAAGGTCGTCAATTTTGTACGATACCTTTGCACGAGATCTGCGACTACTCCTGTTACCATTGGAAGCCTGAGTTCTTTTATTGGACGAGCTACCAACTGATTCATTATCATCATAAAAGTCATCCATCTCTTCATCGCTTTCATCAGCAAAGGCCTTCTTCTTTGGAAGGGCAGCGGCTTTAGCAGTCGGCTTCTTCTTCTTGGGAGGAACCCCATCTGACTTTTTGGGGGCGGTTTTCTTTGAGGATGCCTTCTTGTTTGAACTTGACTCCGAGTTGCCGAGACTAATGAGCTCTTTTTTGGGAGGAGTCTTCCTTTTAGCTGCAGGTTTTGGCTTGATTACAACAGACTCTTCATCGCTCTCGTCTGATCTTTCAAGATCAGAGTCCCACTGTAGAGCATAAAACAAGTATATTATGAGAATTTCAAGACAAGACTGCAATAATTCCCCAGAAATGTTTACCAACCTCATCCTTTTTCTTAGCTGCCTTCTTTGTTTTCTTAGCAGCATTGCTTGCCTTTTTGGAAACACGCACCCTCGCCTTAGATTGGGCATTCTTCTCCTTCTTGACTTCGGCATCCAACTCAATGTCTCGTTCATCCAACACCTCTTCAATGGCCTCCAAATCATTCAGCCAAATCGTCTCAGGCTTGGTAGTCTCGAGCTTGCTGACGTCCTTGGTCTTTTCGGCAACCAAGGTGCGAAGTTCCTCAGCTCTTTCAAAGGTGAGGACCCATAGTTTCATTCCTAGCAAATACTCAAACCCCTTGGCCAAGTCTGCATCAGAAGCACTCTCTTCGACTTCCTCTTCAGAGTCATCCTCGTCTTCTGTCTTCTTATTTTCTTTGGGAAAAAGATCGTAGCATCTCTCTTGCAAGTCGGCTAGAAGCTCCGATCGCTTCCTGTTGCTCACAATCAGATCGCCACTGCAAACCTCTTCCACAAAACGAGCCTTGTTATCCAAGATCTTTAGCTCACGACGCATTTTTTCAAGAAGCAAATCCTTGCGCTTGACATAGTATTCGAGACGTTGATCAAAGAAGACACGGAGAATATCATTGGTTGTGGAATACTTGTGAAGCTTTCCATCTACATCAAAAGCAGTCATGTTCTTGGTGGAGATGGTCGACGAGAGTTTGAACTTTCCGTGCAAGCCGCCCTTGAACTTCTCAAACTGATCAATCCTATCACTTTCAGCACTCACTGTGAATGAGACAGTGGTGTCGGTGTGATTCTCTTTGAAATCATTGATTTCTCCTGGAGTTTTGTCGGATCCCTTGACCATACCTTCCAACATGGTCTTGTAGTCTTGCGTCCATTTACCAACAGGCAGCTCAGTGATGGAGAGTGTCGTGTCGTTGATACGCTCTATCTTGCCTCGAACAGTGTAGCTCCCTTCCTTCTTTCCCGTCTCAGCAATAATCTGTAGGAAAGTCGAGGGTGAGATGCATAATTATCAGCTAAGATGAAGTGAAAGGAGACCAAGACGGCCAAAACAACTCACTTCTCCTGTGAAGCCATTGAAATGCGGGTGCATAATCCCTGGCTCATCACCATTGAGCATTTTCTTGATATTTTCAATGATATCACGAGGATCATGAGTGTGAATCGTAGTAGAGTAACCAGTACCAATACCATCGGAGCCGTTGACGAGGATCATGGGTATGACTGGCATGTAGTAATCGGGCTCAATAGAAATTCCGTCATCATTCAGATAGTTCAGGAGGTCATCGTCATCTGGATGGAAAATGACCCTGCGTATCCACACAAAGATAGCATAGTTGGTGAGAATTGAAATTGATGAGTAGGGAGAATAATGATAGACCATTTCATCTTACCGGGCAATCTTCTCGAGACGAGTGAAGATATAACGAGATGACGCGTGATCTTTTCCACCCATACGGCGAGTACCAAATTGACCCGAAGGAAATAAAAGATTGATATTGTTGGACCCGCAGTAGTTCTGTGCCAGACTAACAATGGTCCCATTGAGTGACATGTCTCCGTGGTGGTAAGCTGAATGCTCTCCAATGTAACCTGCGAGCTGAGCGACCTTGATTTCATTTTTGAGCTTCTTCTTGAAACACGCAAAGAGGACCTTACGCTGAGAGGGCTTGAACCCATCCATAACGTGAGGAATTGAACGAACATTATCAGCAACCGAAAAGAGGATGAGTTCCCTGTTGACGAATTCACTGTAGTTCACGCCGTTCTTCTGAGCATTGCTGTAGTTCAAGAAGGTATTTTGTTCGATACCGTTGAGCCATTTTTTACGTGCTTCGACTTTTGACTTAGAGAAGGCCATGTCAATGAGTTCCGAGCCAGAGGTAACCACAACATCAGACATGGCTTCTTCTCCCACATCTTCAGCGTCAACATCAATGATGTCAGAACTGAGCTCATTGAAGTGTATCTCATGGATGTCAAGGTTCGAAAAGTAGTCCTTTGCTAAACAGTTGCAGGAAAGATGCAACACATATCACAAGAGTGAGCAAAAAGGCACAACAACAAGATTATAGTACAACTAGGCAGGACCACTTCACCTTCGCTGCTGGTACTTGTACCTAAACCCTTATAATACTTAATAGTCCATCCTTTAGCATCATTTCCTGTCTCTTCCTTCCACTCCTCATACTCTGGCAACGTAAAGAAGGTATGAGTTTTCTTGCCTTTGGTACACTTGACAATAGGCGTGATGAATTGCATCAAAAAGTCGGGAATGTCTAACAAGCTCGGCCAAAAATGATGGATGAAGTTGATAATTAAACCCTTGATGTGCGAGCCATCGTGATCTTGATCAGCCATTATCATTAGATGGCCATAGCGAAGTGTCTTGATGTTATCGGGAGTGTACTCGGTGCCAAATTTAAGCCCCATGATTTCAACAACATTCATAAGCTCTTCATTCTTCATAATCTGAGCATGGGTGGCATCACGAACATTCATCGGCTTACCCTTGAGAGGAAAAACACCGTAATGATCACGTCCCACAACGGACAATCCTGATACAGCTAACGACTTGGCAGAATCACCCTCTGTAATGATGAGAGTACAATCCTTTGACTTGGCAGTACCGGCAAAGTTTGCGTCATCCAACTTGGTAATACCAGTCAACTTTGACTTCTTGGTACCACCCTTACGTTTCAAAGCCTGATTTTCCTTGAATTTGGCGTATGACATGACAACATCTACTACCCCACACTTTTCAACTTGCTTGAGGAATTTGTCTGAAGGGACAACGTGCTTCTTGAAAGTAGCGGGGCGAGTGGTTAGATTCTCCTTTGTTTGACTATCAAAGGTGGGATTTTGAACGAGACAATTCACAAAGATAGAGAGATGATTCTTGATCTGGTTTGCCTTAATCTCCTTTCCACCCTTGTTCTTCTTCTTGATTGCAGGCTGAAGATTCTTGCAAATCAGATCGGTAATGTAATTCACATGCCCGCCACCCTTGGTGGTAGCAATAGCATTAGCAAACGAGATTTGGTTAAAGCTTCCATCAGAGACAGAAGCACCGACTTCCCATACGAGTTCTTTGCCGTCAACAGTTGCCACAATCTTTTCGTACGCAGAAGGAGGTGAGATACCTTCAAACAAAGCCAAGTAAGACTTGAAATCCTTGACTGGAATTTTGCTGCCATTCAAGAACACGTTGAGCTTCTTTCCTCCGGTTAGACCCATACATCCTGCAATATCATAGGCTCTCTTGGAAAGCAGACCAACCGTATCATCATCCAGATGTGTCATGTTGAACTTCTCCAAATCCGGCTTGAAGGTAATCTTTGTGTAATCACCCTTCTTTTTCTCAGCCTCGGTACACTTCTTAATGATAGGATCATTAGCTTTGGCCATGTTCTTGCGCCAGACTTGTTTGAACTTGAGCCCTTCCTTGGAATCGAGGCATTCAACGATGAATTCGGTAGAGAATATGTTGGCCAGTTTGGCACCGTAGCCGTTTCGTCCTCCAGTGGTTTTCTCTTCCTTGTCGTCAAAGTTTGATCCCTGCAATAATGGATTATCAGTAGAGAGAAATGCGTGTATTACATTAGAGATATGCATTATTGGTAATACAAAGGGTAGGAATATCATTAAATCAACCCCAACAGCAATACATATATGGACACAAGATCACCCCATACCAAATAACAAATGCCATCAACAGAGCAGACACGTCACGTGTCGCTAATCACATCAAGTGTGCATCTCATCTCCATATCTGAGCAGATCAATGCCGTAATAGGTCACACAATATTATAGATCACTTTGGTAGTATATAGTGATGAAATGTATTACAGCAATACGATGAACGCACAGACAGTAGACAATGTCGTACAGAGAGAAAGTAATAATGACGACATGACAAAACAAGAGACTTCAGCTAAACATAATACCAACAGACAAGAAAAATGACCGCTAAAGTAAAAGACAACCAGTAAACCAATACTTGTCTCGACGAAGCAAGCTCAAAAACACACTCCTTCACACTAAAAATACACGCCTCAAAAAAGTAAAGACGTACCGTCAACAAATGTCCAAAGATCAAAGTGGGGACATAACAATCGTGTTCCTTATGCCTAACCACGGGTATGCCCCTACCATTATTCAAAACACTAATCACTCCATCCATCCCACCGCCGTCATTATCAATGACAATCTCCAATCGATCCATATTGGAATCACGTTGTTTATTATCCGCGGCATTGACTAATATTTCGTCAAAGATTTTGTAGAGGCCGGGTGTGTAGGTGATTTCCCTCTGTTGGATTATGGGCGACGATGTGGAATCAGTTTGTCGAGAGTCGCCGGTGGTGGTGGTCAGTACAAACATGGTTTGAGTTAAAGGCTCCACGGAGCCGATGTACGTGTCGGGACGAAGGAGAATGTGCTCTAATTGAGTCTTCTTTTGGTAGGTTTGTTCGATGGTCTTTTTCCCAAGCAGCGGCTCTTCGTCATGCTTTGTTTTGGATTTCGTGGAGGCTGATTTGTAGGAACTCGTGTTGTTGTTCTTGGCGTCCTTGGTTGTTTGATTTGGGTGGTCGTTCTCTTCGAAGATAGAGTCGTCATCGTCGTCGTTGTCATTTTTGGAGGAGGCCATTGAGGCATCATCATCAAAGTCAAACTCGTCGGATGACATGATGGCTATGGTGCTGTGTGTGTGGGCTATGATATGTAATGTGGGACGATCGAGTAACTTATGTATGATGCCCGAAAGGCCGTTATGCTTGTGTGTGTTGAATGAGCCAATGTTGTCATTGCGAAGAGAGAAATAATGATCATGATGGGACGTTCTTTCAATAGGAGGCAAAAATACAGCATAAAAGATATCGACAAGAATCGACGTTGACTTCGCCCACTGATTAGAAAAATGCCTCCTAAACGGGTAGCACAACATGTGGGAAATATGTGGCGCGAAGATTTGGAAGACAACAGCGGGACTTCACTATCTCCTCTACAATACATATGGCTTTTTTTTGGTGTTTGGAGGATTTCCAATAAAAAATGAGGGCCGGAGGCCCGAATTGGGCGCCCGTCAGGGCGCTACAAAAGGCACAGAGCCCCACAAAACACATACTCATACAACAAAACCCTACAAAAAGCCAACTAACTAAATTGAATTGAAATTGATTTGATTCACACACATTACATTAAGTATAAGATAAACCAAACAAGCAATTGCAAGCAAATGAAAAATAAATCCTTTAAAGAGCAGCAGCATAATACTCGCATACTC
>JALLPH010001288.1:0-10981 GCA_036939855.1 Cyclotella choctawhatcheeana
GTTGCGAGATTTTGTGCCCACGAAAAAATTTCGATGCTCTACCACTGTTTTCATGGACAAAGTAAGATTAGGCAAATGGCCAGCAACTCTGAAGAGCTGGAGTTTGCGGTGTGAAGATTTGGGCAGGAAGATTTTTAGGCACAAGCAATCTCTGAAACTAGTAAAGCAAAGTAAGCTAACAGTGTGCTCATAAAAAATGATGATCTTGATATATACAAGGAATAGCTTCCTAATCATTTGTACTTTTTGCTTTGACACACATAACTTTCAACCAAACATTACCGCTTCCAAAACTAGCAATCTTTGTATGTACTGTACATATTTTTTCGTTTCTTGCAAATTCTTCGCTTATATTTTCAGCATAGTGAGAATCCTCTTTCTCTGGTTAGCTTTCCGTGACACAAGTTGCCAGAACTCAGCAGCCTCCATACCAACTGTATCAATATCATCTATACCAACAATTATGTCACCTGGACTCATCGAGTCAAACAATGACGACATTGGATTTAAGGACTTCACTCTAGGTCCCAGAGGTGTCGAGTCGATGACAATGCCTAAAGGACCTGGCGGGGCACTGCATTCATACAACTCATTTTGTGGATCCGAGAGTAATTTTCTGAAGTTGAATTCCTGAGCGGTCTCAGCACGTTGAAGCTCCTTTTGGTATGTAATTGGTGAAAGAAGGTGTGCACCCCTGTGTTCCTCTGTCAGAGATCTATTGTCTTTGCGACTACCTGATCCCGCTGTTTTGGAGCCGCCAGATTCCGCAGTTTGCATTGTTGCATTATCAAAATCAGCATCAAAGACAAAGCCCTCCGACGAAGGCATCTGATTTTCAAGTATAGAAGTCAACTGATTTGAGTACGGTCCTGCTGACGATTGGGCGCTTAGCTCAGTGGGACTAGGTGAATATGACATGGCAATGTCATCATTGGATTCGGTGGACTGGCTCATGTAGAGCTCTGTTGGCTGTGATTTGTCAAGGGATTCTAATATATCATTGATCTCATTCATATTTTCCTCAAAGGTAGCTTGACTTTCTTCACTTTTTCTACCCCTTGAATTCAATATGGATGGAGTTAGATTCTTTTTCAATACAGTATCAATCTCAGCCATATTGTCTTTATAAGACGTTAAACTCTTCTGACTTGCACTGTCTCTGCTGTTCCTACTTCTTGAGCCAAATAATGACGACCCATTGCTCTTGACTGATTTAGTGCCATTGCTTTTCAATGACTTAATTGCTGTCTCATCACTATTGGATGCCTCGTCGGGAAAGAAGCTGCCACTCTTACTTGATTTTGTTTTCGCAATGGAAGCAAATGTAGAGGAGCTAGCACTCTCACCACTACTACTTTTGTTGATCGAGGCATAATTTACCAAGTTGCGATGTTTCTCAACATTGCTTTCAATTATGGGAAACTTGACTGCTCTTGAGGAGCCGCTATCCTCATTGCCACTCTTTTTCACATCGAGAGACTGGCTATCAGCACTTCCACTTATTTTTACTGCCAGAGACTGTGTATCATTGCGATCCGACTCGGAGGTGCCGCTGGGGCAGTTTTCAAGTAGTCCTGGGCTGAATATATTTGGAATACTAGCCGGTGCAATTCCACTAGAGCATGCTGGCGAACCCTCATCCCGAATTTGGTTCCACGAGACTCCCTTCTCTTTGCTGGGTTTCTTAGTTTTTGCCGCGTGGCCAAAGTATTTTTGAACACCAATAATCTGCGGAACATACTGGACGATCCTATTCTCCTTCGCAGGGTCGGAGACAGCAGCAGATGTAGTCGGTGTCGAGACGTAAACAGACCTTGGAATCCGGCCGAGCTCAATATCAGTATTATCGTCTTCCACCTTTTGCTTCTTACTTATGTGTTCATTGGGATCATGACTGAATCGAGGCAAACCACTAACTCTCGACATAGGAGAAATCATCCCAGCGCCATCATCAAAATCTACATCCGCAGAAACTTCTCTGATAGGAGCACCGTATCCATCATTTCGCCCTCCCAACTGCTGATCACTGGCGCGCCTGTAGAGGAATACTCCTGTAGATGCCACTGCGATGAAGGCGGCGGCACCAATTATTACAAGTGAAGTAGTCCGTGTTGATGATCCATCGATTAGATACATGTCTTTTCTTAATGCATGTGCAATTGTTGGAGGTGAGCTAGGTGCTGCAGAAGTTGTAGGCGCTAGTGTAGGTGACTGACAGCGATAACATATGTTCAGCTAATGTTTCAAGTCAAAATAGCATTGCTAATCGAAAAGTATCTTACCTGGGTGGGCGTGCCAGACGGAGAGGAAGTGGGATTCCTTGTAGGTCCAGCAGTTGGTTGTTCACTGGGCGCTTCACTTGGAGTGGAGCTAGGTGAACCACTCGGATTTGAGGTAGGCTGGGTTGAGATGGATGGACTGAAAGAAGGATTTGCTGTTGGCTCTGATGAAATAGTTGGTGATATCTGTTTTTGATGATACAAGTGACAAGAGTTATATTATTGTGTGAGATTGCAAATGAATCATTTAACAAGGAACTGATATCCGCACTTACTGACGGAACATCAGTGGGAGTAAGTGAAGGAATACTCGATGGAACATCTGATGGTGCAGATGAGACCGAAGGTGAGGAAGTAGGAGAGTCTGTCGGTTCCAACGAAACTGAAGGTACCGCAGACGGTTCGGCAGTTGGGATGCTAGACATGGATGGCATAGATGAAGGTAAAGCAGTTGGACTGCGAGTCGGATCATAACTCGGCTCTACCGAAGGAACTGCATTCACTCTGTTCATGATCATATTTGCAATGTGTTGTTCATCGGCCCAATTCTCAGCTACCACATCATTCACACGTGCTTGAGCTTTTATCTCACTGGTTGCCGCTGCTGACGACAACAGCGCCAATCCCATCAATGGAATCAATATGTTTGTCATCATATTATTTCTGCAGTTGTTTCCAATACCCAAACCTAAATTGATGCTGCTATTGATAATGAGCGCTGCTATCTGATTATTTCTAATGACCACAACAATACGACCTTACTCTTTTTGCTACTATTTGCTTTTTCACCTGAAGAAATGTTTGCTGGTTTCTGTTTTGTCGTGGGGTCAGAACATGGTGGTGTGTTGCTGTGATCGAGGCGAGGAGGTGATCGCTCGGGGATTGCGCTCACGAAAGCGGCGTCAAAGATTAGGAAGGCTCCAAAAGAATCTTGTACTAATTCCTATGGTATCTTTTGAAATCTGTGCTACTGCCAATCTTAGCAGAATCCCGCCCGCCAACAATTAATCCGCCCGCCGCGCTGCCCGCAAAGCCCTTCGTCCGCCCTTCCCTCCACCCTCCACCCTCCACTCCCATCAACAACAACCATGGCATCCGCAACTGACACTTTACAGCAATCGCCACTAGCTTACTTTCTTGCCGGAATGCTAGTCAGTGCCACCTATTTCTATTTCTCAACCTCAAAAGACAATGATCGAGTGCAGACCATCAACCTTAATGAGGATGAGTGGGACGATGAATCTGAAGACCACGATGCCAATCATCCATTATTTAACAACGATAATCCATCCTCGTCTTGGGGGTACATGGATGCACCGTATAAAATGGTGCTTTGCGTTAATCAAGATCTTGGAATGGGTAAAGGTTAGAAAGGCTAGAGCTGAAGTTGTTGTGTTTTTATTTCATTGCGATGCCTGCGGTTTTGTTTGTTACCTCCCAGCTAATACGGAGCCAGATCGGTTTTTTATTTCACGGCTGGCAGCGTACTAATGGAGAGAATACTAAATAATATCTTCACCAACAGCTTGAGTCTTCTCTGCGTTCAGTGGAGGCTTGAGTATAGAATGTTTGATACATTTTCATATGTCTTGACATTACCCAATGCGTCATCACCTTGTCGATTTGCTGGATACTGACTCAACATTCACATTGATCAACAAAGGGAAAATAGCAGCGCAATGTGGACATGCTGCAGTAGGTTGCTATAAACGCGCTCAAAGGCAATGTCCCTCGGCATTATCAGCATGGGAAAGAACGGGATGTGCAAAAATTGCAGTGAAATGCCCAAACGAGGATGAGATGAGCCGTATTTTTGACAAGGCAGTGCAAATGGGTATTCCGTTGTATTTAGTGGAAGATGCAGGGCGAACACAAATAGCAGCCGGGAGTAGAACGGTTTTAGGATTAGGGCCTGCTCCTGTTAGAGTTTTTGAGGGTGTTACCTCACACTTAAAGTTAATGTGATGTTTCATCAGATGATGAACTGTATTCTTGAAATATTACTGATAGACTCGTGAGATTTATGCTCAAAATAAAGTCTTGTAAGTGAATAGTTAATATGATTATGTAATTAACATTCATACCATCTATTCTATAACCCAAACAAAGACTTTTTCTTCGCCTTTTCCTTCATCTGCTTTGCCATACTAGCATAGTTCGCGGTCTCATTTTGCAGTGACGATGCTGTATTGTCTAATTTCTCCAGTCTCTCCCCACGTTCTTTCATTGCAGACATGAGTCCTGCCATTGCCCCTGTAGCTTTCTTTACCTGCTGAGTTACTGTATTATTTGTTTTCTGTTTTATATCACTGCTCTTAATTTTCTGAGCTTCAAGCATTCCTTCCATATCTGCGTTTCTTTTGCCCCCATGACCTTCTAATAATTTGATTATTTCATCATTCGTAGCTATGTGAAAAATAATCCGGAAACAAGTTTGTCACAGGAGTTTTAAACAAAGAAGACATCCAGTAGATAAACTCACCATGATCTAAAGGAGTCTTGTTGTCGTCGTCTTTCAAATTTACATTGGCTCCACGAGCGAGTAACATTTTAGCACATAGCAACCGATCCCAAATGACAGCAAAATGCAATGCAGTACAACCATAATACTCGTCAGGGTCATTGATATCCATGCCAAATGACCTAGGATCCTTGAGGAGGAACTCATCCAATCCTTCGCGATCGTCAAGAATTACCAATGAAAACAAAGTTTCGCATATCAATTGGTGCTGCCAACCCGGTTTCTTGACAACTTCCGAAGGACTATCTGATCCTAAGGTACTTATATTAACAAGGCAAACCTTAAAGGCATCAACCCAGGCATCTCTTTGCTCTGGTTTGGAGCACACCATAATTAAAGGATGCTTACGAAATCTTATAAATACGGCGAAAGACAGTTCGGCATAATTGGAAGTGGCAAATACTTTTGTCTTTGGACTGTGGCATATTTGCAAACTTTCAACTCTCACAACATCGGATAAAGGAAAGGCATATTTAAGTTTGCGTTGAATGTCAGACCCAGAAAATCCTCCTGTTAAAGTCTTCTTCAAAGATTGAAAGAGAGAGTTTTGCTGTGGTTCTTGAGGAGACATATCATTCAAAACTTGTTTAAACTCTTGCAAGCTGATTGTTCCGCTATCATATCACAACGAAAAAATCATGTTGATGATCTTAGTATGAAATCATAAATGAAGCAAAGGTGTAAACGTACTTGTTATCAGTGTCAAACTTCTCCATCAATTCACAAAGCATCTGTTCACTGATAGGGAATCCTTTGGATTGAGAAAGTTCTCTAAGTTCGCAACGATCAAGCTCTGATTATGAAGTTTGAAGGACACGGAACAAATGATTGTCAGCATCTGATAAAAGCATTTTATGTCATTAGTAACTTCTTACCCCCAGTATTATCGGAATCAATGGAATCAAAATGCTGGCTTATGACTTCGTCCATGTTTTCTTCTGTACCACTCTTGATGGAGTTCATATCAAACAATAGATTAACTAGATTATCGAACTCAACACAAGCGATTATAAAACTGTGCGTGAACAGAAGTAATTCTCTCTGCTCCACGCCATCACAAAGAATCGGGCCACGCTTAAGAAGGACCGATTTTGGATCGTGATCTGCAGGGAAAAATATGGAATTGATTGTGGTTCGCGTCAAATCACACAGAGTTGTCTACGAATAGTATTGTCATTATCGACAAAATGTTTTAGTTATCTCGAGTTATCTCGTAGAAGAAGAAGCATATGTTGCGCACAGGCACTCACCTTACGTGAACAAGCTAATGGCTCAGTCATCGAAAATTCTTTCTGCAGCGCTTCTTTCTCTCTCAATTCCCACGTCTCCGGGAAGTAATATCTACTAAACACCTCGGTTCTCTCCAACCTAACACCCCATTTACGAATATCATGAAGTTCTGCAGTGGATAGAGGGGAGAATTTGACATCCAAACTCTCCTGTTTAGACAAGATTCTGCGCTTCGATTCGTCCCCGATCTCTTGTTCTATTCGTTTACTATAATCAGATGAAACTTCTAATGGTTCGGATTCGGATCCACATACGGACAAAGAGTTGATTTCTTTCCTCTGTTCCCGAGAGAGAGAGCCATGGAAATCAAGCCAAACATCAAAATCTTTGTCGATATCCATGTCGTTGAGGATCTTGAGATCATCATCTTCGATTATGCTGTGATTTTGATCATCTTGTGCCATGATGATGTGCACTTTTATTGATACATGAGAGTTTTATATTTTATCTAATAATAGTCATGGTGTTAGTGGTAAAGGCAAGCCAAGAGGATGGGGTAATTTGATTTTTGATCTTATGAAGCAAGAAGTGAGAACAGGCGTGTGGGGGGCGTGGGGCGGGGGCGCGGCGCGGGGCGTAGTGGTGCGTGCGGGGGGAGGCGGGGGTGGTGGAGAATATTTTGAAACAGAGGAAATTCCACCTTCCCACAACCCTCCATCCGCCTACATTTGAATTTCGCTTCTTTCTCGAGATGGCAATAGTATCTTCCCATCGAGTATCATGATCCTTAGTTTCTTCTCGGCCTAGCAGAACGGGGCTTGGCTGCTTCCAAACGCATTTAACCCTTCAACCGCTCTCCCTTAACTCCTGCCACCAACTTTTCAACTTGTGAATGAATTCATCGTCTGCTGAATTGGGACCATGAGAGACGACAAGTGGTGCGTAATCACATCTCTCAGTAGTGACAACAGGTTGGAATTGTTGCGAAACAATCAATAGATTGATCTATCATCAATACTAAATAGGCGTCAGAAGTCACTCACAAGTAATCTGGAGTGTTGCACATATCTCTTGCGTTATCAATAGAAACAGCACCCACAATAGTGAAAGTAGTATTAATATCAACCATGCCATCGGCTAGGAAAAAGCATCGCTCCCCGGCGAAGGCTGCACCGCCTCAATCGGCTAGCATGGATCAACACTCGCAGCCGAGTTCAAAGAAGAAGGGCACATCGTCATCTTCCACCCGACGTGATAAGAAGAAGCAGGAGGTCTCGGCCAAACACTTCAACTTCGAAAGTGAATCGAGACAGTCCGGGACATTTCACGTAAAATCCCCCCGATCGGGGGATGACGACGAAGTCACATCTTATGACTCACTCAATAATGTGGGAGTTTGTCAAGACGAACGTGAGGGACTGGCCTCTCTCCTGAATTGTGGCGCACTCAGTCCCAAGGAGGGAGATGAAAGGGCAGATGTCATCGAAGACGATGATGATTTATTCGAGTTTTTTGAGGAGGATAAGAAGAAGATGGAGGATTACAGGAAGAACGAGGAGGCTCTTTCGAAAGAGATTGCCAAGAGTTTCAGTTGTAGTATCGGAGAACATTACGAGGAGACTCCAGCTCAAGTGAAGCAGAAGAAGGTGTTGTCTCCTGTTTCACTAGCAGATGATGATGTCACCGATGAAGATACAGCAAGAGATACAGCGGGGAATACCGCCGAAGACAATACGTATACCGACGAAGACACTGCTGGGGATGGTACTTTTACTACCTATGACGAGGATGAGACATTGGAAGAGACATTGCCAACCATTGAAAAGGCACCTTCCAAATCTAAGAAGTCCAATTCAAGGAAATCGAAGCAATCCGATGATCCTAAGCCGAAGAAAGCCAAGAAAAGTGTAACTATTCACGCCAGAGATGAAGTTCACGAATATACTGTCTTGACACCTCATAATTCAAGTCTCAGAACCAACTCCGGCATCTTGATCCCCGATGACGAATCGGAAGCCTCCATGCTTGTTCTAATGCGATACATTGGGTGCACTTCTACTGCCTATGGCGAGGCGAGGCCCGTACCGGTCAGAGTCAGAGTTACGACGTCAGAGGACAGGTCATATTTCGGTTCCGAATCTGATGACGATACCACCATTTCAGGATGGACACAAGAGAGTTTTCGAATGACTCGTACCAGAACTTATGAGGAAGAGGGTATTGAGCTGACCATTGAAGAGTTTTTACCTCCCAGTATGAGGTTGACCCGTAGTGTTAGTGTGGACGAGGGTACGGTTTTAAGTGAAGCTGCCGCTAGATGTCCTTCTGATGAGGAAATTAGCAAGAGATCTCTTGATAAGAGTATGGGGGGTGACAATAACTCATTCAGCAGTAATTGTGAGGCCTCAGTTGATCTCCACAAGATACCAAAACAAAAGACAGCGAAAAAAAATCGTTCCCCAGTTGGATCAATGGATGAGTTTGACAAGCAAGAAAAGGAATGCTCAACGGTTAATATCATTGCCAGTGAAAAGGTTAATTCGCCGGCAACACCTACCAAAGAGCTCAAGAGAGCCTTGTCAAAACGAAAACTAGATCTCACCGTCAAAACAGACCCTCCTGTCCCAGAGCAGGAAACTCCTGCCGAGCAAGATCATTTACCTGTCATAGAGAAGAAAAGCATCGAACCGAAACCATGTTTGGAAGTTGATGCAAGTGCTTCTCTAGAGGTTATCTCCCCAGCAACAATGGCCAAAAACTTTCTTTCATCGACAGGGGATGTCATTAACAATGGCCCTGTCACTTCACCAGCCACGGAGGCCAAGAATTATCTTGCGGCATCTTCCAAGCCATCAGTCTTATGTGCCACACTTGAATCTGCTACAACTAAAGGTGATGAATTCAAAGTAATTTCACCTGCAAGCAAAGCAAAATCCTTCCTTGCTCATTCATCCAAGAAGACGGAGCCAGTTGTGTCACACCAATCAATTAAGAATACCAAATCCAATTCGGTGACATCAGCTTTGCCAGAGAAGAATAAATCGACAGTGGATGCTCAGAAGCAAAGTTTCGCGAAGAAGCCAGCGAAAAAACATCCAGTAGATGACCTTATCCATGCGTATCTTTCCACACCAAGGAACTCCAAAATGGACAATGATGCTTTAATAGCTGCCATGTCACCAACTACCCTCAAATCGCCTTCAGTTCAAATGCTTCTCAAGTCTAATTTGCTATCACCTTCTGCAAAGGTCAATACAATTAGTCCAAGTGGCCCAGTGACTCCAAAAGCAAACAATGTTTCGCCCAGTCCACCTCAAAAGAAACCAGAACTTTCGAGAGCACCCGTGAAGAATACCATGACTCCTATCGAAAAGAAGTTGTCTAATAGAAATGCGCTACCCCCTATCGAAACCTACGACTCTATGACGAACATTCAAATTGATGACATCAACTCACCTATTTCTCCAGTCAGTGCTATATCAGAATGTACAAACGATGACACCATCAACACCGAGGCACTGATCTCAATGGCTCGCAGGCGAAGTAGAGGAATTGTTCCTAGTGGTAGTGACATGTCGTCAGTGGCTAAGAAGCCGGCACAGAAGGAGCCTCCTCTCTTTGGTGCCATCGACGAGGGCTCTAATGAGTCAAGTACCAAGGCTTCTAAAGAATCAAGTACCACCACCGAAGTTTCAACCGCCAAGAAGGCTGCTGCCTCTTCGAAAGCTACACCAAAGGCTTCTAATGTCCGAATAAAGAGCAAGGAAGCGGGCAAGCCTAAAAACAAGAAATCCATGAGTATAGCTGTCAAGAAGAATAAGGCCGCTGATCCTCCAGAAGAAACCAGTAGCTTTGACAAAAATGAAGTCACAAAAGAAAACAAGAGAACTCTATCACCCCAAAATGCCACTGCGACCTCTCAGGAAATTAAGGAGCCTGTCGCAGTTGTTGGTTCTCTCGACGAGAATGCGCGTGATCCACCTCCTCCTCTAGTACCATGCAGGCAGTCTGTTCAAGAAGTCGATGCTCTGTTATCCAAAACACGCAACTGGTTGGCAGCACACAATGCGTCAAAAGCTAACAATGGCAACTCGGCCTCTAAAGTTGATATTCAAAGAAATACCGCCAGAAATCTTGCCACTTCTGCCTCTGAATTAACAATTAGGGAACAGCTAGAAGCATTGAAAGCGCGCCAGACTAAAGATAGAACACGGCAGAGCATATCAAAGGCAATGGGTTAAATTGATGTATTCATTCCAGGGTCATCTGTATTGCTTGATGTATCCAGAAGTCCAGAAGTTTGTAATGTACACAGCTGATATTTGTAACATCAATATTTCGTGATTCGAATTATACTTTAAATAACTGCTACTATTTTTATCACTGTTGCAGATGACACCTTACCCAAGAAAAGTGAAGTAATTCAACACTATCTCTTTCACAACAGAGAGAATGAAACATAAACAACATCTCACATGCACTCAAAATCAGATGTTTGACAAAAATTTACATGATCAACTATTTTCTTCTTCTATGATCATCAAAAATGTTGATGAATACCTTTATTAATGATCACTTCCATCTACCTCGCGTCCGCCACCAATCAAGCTGATCAGGAAACTTTTCTTTCGTAAGGTCCTTTTGTATTGTTTCAGTATCAGTTGCACCATTGTTAGAATTGTTTAAGCAAGATATTCCTTGGATTGCATCCATTGTATCGGGTAATGCAGCAGCAATAGGGTATGTGTCATGGACAATTCTATGATTATCAACGGTGAAACCCACTGCCTGTCGATGGACTAACAATTCCCAACGGGCCTTGATAGCTCGTTTTCTAGCTTCATTGTGTCTATTCGCATATTCTAAGGCTTTGTTGAGCTCGTTTCTTTCGATATGTTCCGTGTATTGACTATACTCATTGTTCATATCACGAATGGCCAAGAATATTTTA
>JALLPH010001289.1:0-11017 GCA_036939855.1 Cyclotella choctawhatcheeana
ATGACAGCAGCTTGACTGTTCCAATGTCTCATCATGAGTATGATGAATGGTGATGAAGGAATTGGTCATTATTAACATATCCTGATCCCCAATGCAGGCAGGTCATTCAGCTTACAGGTTTGGGTACTGAAAGAGATACTAATATGCAATAATATAATAGGTCTGACTTTTTATTGCACAAATAACATTTTAGATGTGTAAGCAAATCACAAAGTAATTCTGATGTTGTGCATATTCCTATTATGCTTTACTTTTACTTACATGTAAGCAACCTTACTTATGGTGAAATTTTTTAATTATTTCTAACCCTTGTCACTTGTGAAAGAAATAGCATTGGAGGAAACATATGCAGTTGTGATTTGATTTTTTATAGCACACAGCTTGATATACTGCTGGCAATCAAGAAGCATCAGTACCAAATCTTTTTGCATTTGGAGGTCATTTACTTGAGATAATAAACTTAGCTTGGATGTGTAAACCTATTTTGAAAATTAATATGTGGTTATGGAGGAGTTTGACCTTATTCCAACAATTGCCTTGTGGCTGGCAGCATAGCATTCCTGATTTTGAAGTAGTAGACAACAATCCTAGATCTGCTTTAGCTCAACTTAATAAAGCAAAGAGAGGATAAAGATCCCATCTTGTTTCAAAAAAGTTTGAATGGCTGAGGGAAGATCCGATATTGTTTCCAAAAATATTTGAATTCACAGGGTGTTGTTGATTGTGCTTCTTGAGAACCAGTGCATGTAACTACTCATACTAGTTCAAATAATGAATATTATATTATGTAAGATGTACTGCATACAATTCATCCATCTGGCATCTGCCATGGCTTATCTCATACAGGATTATAAAAATACAGCATTAAATCTATGAAATCAAAATTGTCTAATCCTTAACAAATCGAGGAATTACATTTAACACCTCAGATACATCAAGGCAGGCGTACAAATCAAATCTGCAGTGTGCTTTCACCATCTTATCACCTATTCTGATACTTCTTTTAGAGTTCTTATCCTTTTGAATAATACATACTTTATTATTTCAATTATTGTAGTTGTTGACAGTATTGAAAAAGTCAACCGAAATGTAGTTGTTGACAGTATTGAAAAAGTCAATCGAAATTTGGTATGAAAGATGGGTTGCATTCCACCACAAATCAAACTACTTAATCAAGGCAAACCCTCCGTAAGCTTTACAACAAGGTCCTTAGCATCTGGGAATTCCTGAAGCAATTTCTCCCTCGACCCAAGCTCAAAGTCTTCAAACTCAAACCCCGGCGCTACTGTACATCCCACGAACGAATAAGCGCTCCCCTCATTCGGAAACGATCCAAACCATGTCCCCTTCCTAACTGTATATTGCACAAGCTGTCCATTCAGTACATCCTGACCAAGTGTTGTACACTTGGCCTTCCCGTCGATCAACTCGACGACCGTCATGGGACCACCCAGATAAAAATGCCATACTTCATCGGCGCGGATGCGATGCAGTCGTGACACCGAACCGGGTGTTATTAGAAAGTAAATGGCCGTGGAGCAGGTGCGTTCGCCGTAGGTGGCAGTTATTTGATCTGAGCTCCGATAGGTTTCTTTGAAGAATCCACCCTCCGGATGGGGCAGCATGGAGTACTTTTCTTTGATTTGTTGGATGATGTTGTTGTTTGTGTTGTCTTGTGAGTCTGCCATGATGTGAAACTGCTGGTATTACGAAGATTGTTTCGATAGACGATTGGAATTATGGTAACGACGAGGAGTTTCTATCCTTTATTAATAATATGTGCAGGTCGTCCATCTATGATGTAACTACTTTACCCAAGGAAGATCCAGAATGTTGTGAGGGTGTCTTGCCATGATGATTGACGATGATGATCTTGCCCAATCTTGCCGGCCGATGTATGGGGCGCCACGGCGCCCACTTGCCCTTGCCCCCCGGCCCCCGCCCTGCTCTGCTGTCTGCTGTGACCTGTGACCTTCAAATGCTCTCTACCCACACGCCACCCATCACCCATCACCCATCCCTAAAACAGACACAGACACGAACGAAGAACGAACAATGTGATTTACAAGTATGAGATTCACACACACGAATGTCAGTCACACAGTCAATGCCACATTGTTTAATCACTATCTGCATACTTCTTATCCTCTAGGTGTTTCACTATTCACCAAAACTACCGTTCAACCGTTTTTCAGAAGACTAAACGAGAAGATGAACAATACTACGAAAATATTGTCAACAATGCAGAATAGAAATGCAAACGAAGCTCATCCATGCCGTGTAAATATATTGAAACACAGCTCATATCAACAAGTGAATCCAATGCAGTCCAACAAGGTTCAAAAGCTACTTCCAAGTGATTCGCCTCGCACATATGTGCCGAAGAAGAAAAAACTGCGATTTGCGAAGACATCAACACTTATCATGATACCAAAAGTAAGCTGTAATAATTGGTACACCAAATCGGAGATAAGTGAATTCAAACGCGACATAAGGCATTCTGTTGCCGAAGCAGCAGAATATTCTAAAGTTATGAAGTGCATAGGCTATTCCATTCAAGAAGGAACCGCTCTTAAGAGTTTTGATGTCGATGAAAGCGTTTGTGGTTTGGAGCATTTGATAAGCCCAGAGATTTGCAGAATACTCACTCATTTTAGAAAATTGACTGTTGCTAAGGTACTCAAGGAGCAGGAGAGGCAGTTGGTTTTGAGAGAGCACGACAGCAACAAGATTGCAACTGTATCTGAAAAGTACTCCAAGTTTGTGGTTGAATGGAGACGGCTGATTGCCGAGTTGTAAACAAACCTCAAGTCTATGTGTGTGTGTGTGTTTTGAGAGCTAAAACTTTTGTAGATGTGCTATATTATGAATTCAATTGAATGCCGCGCTTAGGACTATTAATACAACTTTACTTATTACTAGTTGTCTTCAACGATTCACAGAAACAAATCTTGCGTCTTGCAACTTTAAGTCTCCTCGAGCTCTAAACCATGGGACAATTTGATTCTTCCGTACATCTTTTTGAATTACATATGCACTTCATTTCAAGCGTACGATGAACCATTTATTGAAGGAGGAGACTGATATCATTTCTTCCTGCTCTTAGCACTTCACAGCCAGTTAGCAAAGTCTCTTCCTCTTTGACATGAAATTGTCGTTATGCGCCAACACTTTTGATACGCGGAGCTCTGTTTTGTTTAATGCTTTGTATTGCCTAAATGCTGTGGTCCACCTTCAAACTGTTCTCTTCCATTGAAGAACTTATCACATATGAATATCATGAACATGACAACTTTCACTTGGCATGGCAGCACGATCTTACATATTTACTATGACATATTTCTTGTGTCATTTCAAATAGTTTGATCAATGAATCTGTAATGATGATACTCGCGAGCCAATATAATATTGTATACATATCGTCTGAAACGATGTGTTCTATTTCAGTAAGCCAATGGACAAACATAGACAAACTTAAAAAGGACACTATACGAATCGCCTTATTCCATCGGTTGATTGTGAATTTGAGCATTTTTTCTCGCGATGAAGGGAAGGAATATTGCAGTCAAGACCTGCAGGCTTTTGTGCGTTTTTTCTGTTCATGCAAGAAATGAGAGTGAAATCATAGACAAAATGTGACGGATTGCATACTTCTTAAAAGAGGGTACCATCAACATGGATTTTCCGCTGCATGTTCGATTTTTCTTAGTGGTTGTTGGTAGTTCAACAAAATATGGGCGAATAAAGTTAGACTGAGCGACAGAAATCAAACGAATCCAGCAACCAGCAACCCCAGCAAGCAAGGTATGGTTTAAATATTGGTTGAGTGACCGTGTCTTCGGCCATTACATTGTTTGAGCTCAATGATGTTGAGTGTTGTGTCTGTGTCTTACCATAATATTCTTCGCTGTTGGTAGTAGAGAAAGTATCTTTTCCGAAATCAGAAAGTTGATCATAGTCATTATTTAGTAAGTTTATACTTGATACCGAATGAAAAGTATCTTTTCCGATGAAGAAGAGAGTGTTTGAAACTTTCAAAAACCATCACCAAGACAATGAGACAGAATGAGACAACCCCCCATGCCCGACGCTCCTAGCTAAAATCTCACAACTCAACCAAGCAATGTCATCCCCAATAAATGTTTTGAAATACATGCGTCAATATACACATCATGACGAGCAAATTGAATACAATGACAGTGAAGATGCACCAAAGCTAGAATCAGGAGTGGAGTACCCCTATGTTGCAACAGATGAAAAAGAAAACGTCGGGAACAGATTAGTTGATGATTTCAATAGCTCATCATCAGAAAAAACCAGCCTCAACAAAAGTGGCACACTTACATCGGCAAACCGTAGCAGTGATGAATCCAAGCTTAACAATTCATCCTCGAAACGTATGCCGCTTCGCCTCTTAAATGGAAATACCATCAGCACCGTCTCCGATGTCTTGTCAAACAAGAGTTATGCAAATCGCCACAAACAGTTGTTAGAACTTATCACACAATATCTTCTGCTTCATCCCTTCATCAATGGTGATTCTAATCATTCTAATGAGTCACTTTACAAGTTACAAAAGGCCATCTATGGAGCCAAGAAAAGGAAAGAGAAGCTACTATCTGCAATACATCATGGCGTGAATGAGACTGGGAGGGTCTTCCCAGAAGAAGATGCTGATTCCAAACGCACTAAAAGTAGCACTAGCACTGCAGCTCTGATATCCATCACTCGTCACCTGAACAAACCCAAACTATTACGTGGTAAAGATAGCAAGAATGATCTCTCATCTCGAATTAAGGTCCCTCAAGAGAACGCAGAGACTGAATTATCCAAGTCTACTAACAATACTGCAACTCTGTCCACTTTAACATCCATAGCACTGAAAGCAAAACGAGTGAATAAAACCCTATCCTCCGCTCAATCAAGTGTCATCAAGACAAACATTCAATCTGGTAGTGAGAAGGAGAAAGAGACTATACCAACAGACTGCCAAGAGCAAGAAGGAATGACTTCACCCAATCGGACTTCAACTCTATCGTCCATCACGCGTCATATTGCTCGTCTCAAATCTCTTAAACATAATATACCAAACATGAAAACAGAAGCAGCACCACAAAGTGGGATAGATGAAGATGAAGTATCGGTTGAGACAATGGATGACGAAGACTTTGATATGTTCTCCTTACTAAAAACGGTAAATATGCAAGACGTTCTGTCTTACATTTTTACCGAGTATGACATAGAAGATGAGGTATATGAATTTCAATCAAATTTGGAGGAAGAGCTGGAAGAATGGCAACAGAATATTCACGAAGATCTTGACATGTTTCAAACCATGATGGGATTATTGGCAAAATTTGAACAGACAAGAATCGAGGAAATGATTAAATCTTTTAGTGATACAGACTTTCACGAGCAATATAGACTTTTGAATAGGGCTTTGTATGATGCAATGGAAAGTATGATACGCGATGTCTATGGTGCATCCGAGAAAGATGTGGCAGAAAGGCAAGGCGAAATGCTGGAGAATGACGCTGGATGTGGCTTCAATTTGTTGGGAGAACAAGTGCAGACATTACTTCTAACTGGAATTGATACGAATGATTTCGTTAATACTGAAAATTCTAATGAAACAATTCCAGAAAGAAAGTTGATAACTGCTGCCGCTACCATAGAGACTGGCGAGGTTGATATAATAGGGCTTTGGAGGACGGGACCTGACTTACAACTGGAAGAGTTTTAATCCGTTGGACGCATGCTTTTTTGTCGGTGTTATTTATATGTTATGTTGAATATGCAAAAGTTCACGAATCACTAATAGGCAGTTCAGTAACACATTCATACGATTATGTCACAGAAAAATTGACAAATGATTCGCTCACAAGGGCGAACAGCTGTGTTGCTTTTTCGACGGCACCCCATTTTTGGTACAATTCATGTGCAAGTATAAAGTGATCTAGGGATAACGTTGAATTACCCTTTGCCAGATGAAACTTAGCAGCAAGTTCACAAGCCAATGCTTCCTCATTGAGAAATTTACAAGTCCTTGCAGATGTTATTGCTTTTTTGTACAGTTCTGCTGCTTGCTCAAAATTCCCACAACTGTAGGAGTGTTCTGCTTCTAGCAAAGAAATCTTGTTGTGTTGAAAGTTTTGCACCCCTATTTCATCTTCTGATGACCATAGCTGGATGTCTTCTTTACATTTTTTGCCTTTATCTAACCAAAATGAATCGCGAGACTTTCGATAAAGCTGAAATGATGCAAGACCGGCGTAAAACTGTCGAATGACGTCAGTAAATACAAGCACAGGAGAGTTTGATTTCGACGTCTCAAAGTATCTTTCCAACACATATTTCGTATCACCGTGAGTAGGTAAAAGAAAGGACAAGTACAAATCTTGAAAATTACTGTTGGTAATAGTAGGCACGAGAGCAGCAATTTGTGAGATTGTTCATTACTGACATGTTCATGTTCACAACAAGTTACCAATACTTACATATGCATCATGTGCCTTGAAGTCTTAACCTCCGTGACAGTACTCCAGGCATTACTTGTGGTTAGGTCTTCATATTCTTTATCACTCAGCAGCATTAGAACAGTCCTCTGAACTATCATTAAGAAAGCCAATGTAGTCTGGTGTTCTTGGTCTTTCATGAAATCACAACCTCTTGATATAGATTCCTTGACAATAGAAAGATTGACTCCAGCAGAGAAGATGCAATAGCAGTATTGAAGTCTTGATTTGCAAGCAAGGTAAATAGTCAGTATTTTCGGTAACAGAGCAAACCATTGTTCTAAACTCACCTATTAAGACAAGAAAAGTTCACATCCCCTACCCTAACAGATGCTTTCTCTCCTTGTATTCTCAGTTCATTGGCTGCAAGCAGTGGCTCGACGAAACACATCACCTCAGAAATGGCGCACAAACATTCCCCCGCAACTTCATCCGCACCCTCTAGGCTGTGTAAGAGAGATTTAGCAATCAATGCATACTTTCGACCTATTCGAATGTTGCCCCGTTTAGCCAAAAAAGCCGCGAAATAAGCAAATCTAAAAGAGCAGAGAGCAAGAAGTTAGAATCGTGCATCAGCAGAATGATTCACGTCTCTCAGATCTTACCCAAGCGGGGATGTCGGAGATAACCCTGTTGAAATATAAATATTTAGTTCAAAGTGAGTATCAGCTATACTACCTGGTTATTCTCCAGATCGTCAACACGAAACGCAAATGAAAGTCTTACCATAATTCATGGTGATTGTTATCATTTTCATTATGACCATTGGATGTTGCGAAGGATTTACAAACATGGTGATAATTTGAAGCTGGGCCAAGATTTTCATTGCCATAATCATTTTTATGTCTGTCATAAGCGGGTACAACAGAATGTCATCTTTAGAGGAGTCTTGTACTAATTTTTGGCTCTTTTGGTGTAACTCTTCATCTGAGAATATTTTGTCACCAATACTTTCCCCTAGCTGAGATAAAATGGAGGTGCCCAGCTCAAGAGCTTCTCCTATCTTGCTAGTACAGGCAAGGGACGACATCACAATGAGATTTGTTTTCATTTTGTCTCCTGAACTCTTGGCGTGATTCATTGTTTCGTGCACGATAATATTGAGGCCTTCAAGATCAGCAGCCGAGAGAGCGCTTCTTGCTGTTAACTCAAAGATATGTAGACTCAGCTCATAGTCATTTGTCCAATGATTGGCATTCAACCGGAGAAATTCAATCCCTTTCTTGAAAAAGCAATAAGCAGACGTAAATTCCGACATTCTACTAGCTTTCAGTCCAGCTGTCAGATTATATTTCACATAGACTGCGGAGTCTTCGGAGACAGCAGAAGACCTGCCTAAATTAATTTGATTAACAGCTGCAAAAAACATGTTGTCGTCACCAGTTTCTGATGCGATAGTTATCAGACATCTTCCATATCTAAGATGATTGCTGGTGCGCTCTTGCGGGTCAGCAATGAGGCTGTAAGATGCCTCTTGTATACGGTCATGACAGAAGGAGAATCCCATTCCTTCGATATATCTTACTAAACCGTGAATCTCGGCAGTCTTTAATGAATCAGTCAACTTTAAACCTAGTTCAATCTCAAGAGGTTCGATATAGTCGTTTTTGATAGATGCACCAAACATAGAATGGATATGAAGAGCTGATTGGACTTCGTAGGAAAGCTTCGAAATTCCATTTGTATAGCATATGGCCACATTATCAGGTAGTTTCATTGAAAGTATTATATCCTCATCCCACATCCAACGCTTGCGAAAAAGGTCGAGATACAGCACCTTATCACGAAACAGAGAAAGGAGTAATTGCAGGACAAATAAGGGATTGCCATTTGTCTTCTTGTGCAATATACTTGATAGAGACCTAACATTACGTGGTGACAGACAAAGCAACTTTGACATTGCTTGATTGAGCTCTGACTCTCCCATACAGTGCAACTTGATTGTCGTTGAATAGACCCCAACTGCATTAACATTCTCAATCATCTTGTAGAATGGATGTCTATTTGTCATTTCATCATCACGGTAGCACGAAAGGAAGAAGAAATTCCTCCTTTTACGTCTTAATAAATGATACAAGACTGCAACAGATGCATCATCTGCCCAGTGCATGTCATCCAAAATCAGTACCACTGATACTTTTGAGGTTGTAGTGATCACGTCTACAAACTGCAGCAGCAAGTAATGCAATCTGTTAAGAGTATTTTGAGAATTCAGATTGTTGGCAGGGACGCCGGGGTAAATGTCACCACCGAGCAATAGATTAAGTCTCGGTACGATATGAGCCAAATAGCATGCATCTGGCCCAAGAGCAGACTGTAACTTCCAAATGACCATCTTTCTCCAATCTGATTCCTTTTCTCGGAGAAGAACTTCACAGTATTGATCGAAGGTTGAAGACAATACCGCTACATAATATACGTCAATGCACCATCAACGATTAGAGGTGTTGGATGAATCAGTCATAATATCTCAATTGGCAATGGTGCTCGACTTACCAAATGGCAAAGCTTGTTTCATTCGATCAAACTTGGAATTTAGAACTATCCCTCCTTGACTGACAACATACTCCCCAACAACACGTGCCATCCATGATTTTCCAGTGCCAGATTCACCCTTAATGATGGCTATCTCACACGAAGAACCTTCGATACACCTGTTGTAACAAGATAGAATTGTTGCCAACTCCTCCTTCCTTGAAATGGCAAACTCATCGACTGGCAATCCTGTCACAGACAGCCTTTCTATATCAATACCCTGAAGGAATTCAGGCATATCCAACAAGCGTTGTAAATCTGAAACAACATCACTCATATTCGTATAACAATCATTCCCACCTAGGTCACCATATACAGCCTCCAATAGATTCAAGAGTACATCACATACAGGACGGGGGATACCCATGAAGTTAAGATATTCACAGGAGAGTTGACATAATCCCATTTCTTGATCAGGACCTTGCCATCGTTTATTATTGCCTGTATCTTCTATTGAACCCTCACAAAGCGATAGCCGCGAAAGAGATGTGAAAGCACCATCGATACTAGCAAGATCCTGTAATGTGGAAGGAGGAGATTCGCCGCCCGAAAGTACCTCATACAGTACAAGACCGAGAGAAAACAGCTGTCGATTATCGTTATTCTCTGTAAGGTCAATAATACCCTTGTAACTTGATTCCTTGGATATAATTTCAACAGAATCAATGCTTAAATAATCAACAGCTCTTGAACTGACAGAGTCATTATTCAAATGTTCTTTCTTGCTATTAGCCTTATCACTCGATACCATTCGGGAATAATCCGCGGCAGCTGCCTGTGACATCGGTTGGAGATATTCATTGTTGGCCTCCTTTGTTAAATTCATAACTCCCTCACCAATATTAGTTTCGGTGTTAGGGAATGATGTATCAAGCCATTCTTCAGTTCCATTACTGGCAAATGCATTATTAGCGCCTTTTAACCGTATTCGAACAGAGTCTGACGAGAAAGAATCATTTGTATCATCACCGCTTAGTTTTTTGCCCAATGACATGGCAATTTGTAATGCCGCCAGGAGGTAGGACGTGGAAGAAGCAGCAGCTTTGCCTTCGTTGATATTGGTGCTGTCTTCAATGAATGATATGGCACCTTGTATCCACTGTTTCAGTGTGAGTGTGAGGTCATCGGTAGTATAGGCAGTAGCGCTGTTGATGGAACTATGGAATGAATCATTTATCAAGTTGTCACAGGACATGTTGGGGTCATAGACACCCATGGAATTATTGACATGGTTCCCATGCAAATAATTACCAGAAGTCATGATTGGGTTCAATGATGCCATAGCCGCATTGATGTTGTATGCATGCTGATGGAGCAAACCACCTGTCATTGCGCTATTCCCATCGCTTGAAAATTTTGCTTGAGGGAAGCAGCCGGGAGAAGCAGTAGTGGCTGCTGTTGCCATTTGACAATTCATGAAATCCCCATTAAGAGAGGAATTCACTTGTGTGTTCATTAAAGACACTCCATCAAACGAAGCCTGATTTGCAAAAGTTCCATCGGGACGGACATCGCCGGATTGTTTCGAACGTTGACCCTGACGAGAAATATGGGCAATGCATTTACGACCTTGACGGAGGCAACGATCACATTTCGTTTGATTGGGGTCGGTGTATACGCATTTACGTTTGGCATTGTGACACGCCGTACAGGCTTGTTTGGGGGGCATCCTGTTCAATTTTCTCTACTATGGTAGTGTGGCTGGTAGCGGGCTATCTGTTCTTTCTCTCTAGATGTGCTCTGATGAGATGATTGATGATGCTTCGTCCTTCATCTTTCAGTTTTCGTTTGTTCTCGTTTGCGGGCTTGGTGGTTGACTTCATATCTCTTGGTCTGACGTCTCTATCTGACGGCTAGCTGCTAGCTGACCTCTGGTCTGACTTGGTCTGACCGACAGTCTACTTTGTCCGCAATTTGTCCGCAATTTTCCGCATTTGTCCGCAATATTGCGGACAGTCCGCATTGTG
>JALLPH010001290.1:0-14209 GCA_036939855.1 Cyclotella choctawhatcheeana
TCATTGGGAAATGGATGTCATGTTGTTTATGATATGGTGTATTACTGTATTTACCAGCCACATCATTTGATCTCGCGTTGTCATTGCATTTAACTTACTGTATTATTCTCATTGTTAGAGGGACATTCCTATTAATAATCAAATACAAGGGAAGAAGAAGTAGTAGCAATAAATTAGCAGCAGCAGTATGGCATCGATATCCAAACTATCCATTCGGGGCGTCCGTTCCTTCTCCCCCAACGATGAGGAGCAAGTGATTTCGTTCTGTTTTCCACTGACCATCATTGTGGGTGCCAATGGTGAGCATTTTTTACGCATGTAAACTGTTGGGCTATATAACTTTCTTCACTTGTAACAATCACACACTAAATAATTATTATATACAACATATTTATACACACTTAAAGGATGCGGCAAAACAACCATTATAGAGGCACTCAAATACTCCGTCACCGGCTCCCTCCCCCCCGGCAACAAATCCGGCCAATCCTTCGTCCACGACCCCAAATCCATCGGTCAATCGGTAGTCAAGGCCAATGTCAAACTACGCTTCAACAACCGCGGTAATCAATCCATGGTAGTCATCCGTTCCATGGAGGTGACACAAAAAAAGACCACGGCCAGTTTCAAGGCATTGGATGGGATTATTCGGACCCAAGATCCCAATACGGGCGAACGGGTCAGTCTATCCCATAAATGTACCGAATTGGATAAACAAATACCGGCGTTGATGGGGGTTAGTAAACCCATATTAGAGCATGTGGTGTTTTGTCATCAGGAGGACTCGTCGTGGCCATTGCAGGAGGGTGCCGTGTTGAAAAAACGTTTCGATGATATATTCGATAGTACACGGTATGCCAAGGCATTGGAGGCGATCAAGACCAGTCGTAAGGAGTATGCCTCGACGGTTAAAGATTTGAAAGCCGATTTGGAGGGGTTGAAATCTCATAAGCATGCCGCTGCGGGCTTCTTGCAGGAATTGGATGATTGTAAGGACAAGATATCCGAATTCGATGATGAGATTCAAAGATGTAACGAGGGGATGGAGAAGGAACAAGCTCGTGCCTCGGAGGCTATGCAGGAGTTGAATCAGATTGCGAGGTTTGAATCAGAAATGGATGCCAAGCAACAGGAGATGGATAAGGAGGAGGCTGTGTTGGATTCTCAAAGAGAAATGCTCGGTCAGGATGATATGACGGAAACTCATTCGCTTGACCAACTCAAGGCTATGCTTCGAGAATTGGATGATAAGCATCACGGGAATCAGGCAGAGAGGGATTTGATGGAAAAGGAGAGGGAGATTGAGCGTATTGGAAGGGAGTTGGAGAAAGCTAGAAGACTGACCAATGAATACAATGCAGAGAAGGGCAAGTTGGAGGCCGCGAGGGATGCTCATAATAAGTAAGTGGTCCATATATATTGTTTGAATGAATATATATGTGGAAAGGAAGCAAACTCTACCCTTTTCCTCTATCATAGGGTTCTCAAAGATCGGTTCAAGATCATGGAAGAGATTCACAAGAACCACGATGTGGTGTGTGATGCCACACAAACTCAAGATGATGACACTCTAACCCAAGGGACTGCTGCATCACGCATGTCCCTCTCCACTATCTTCACTGCTGGTGCATCAACTCTTGGTGATGATGTCACAATCTCTCAAGAAGACGTTGATGCATTCAATCGTGGTCTGATACAAAAGAGAAACCTACTTAGTGAAAACCTCAAAAGTGCCAAAGAAAGACATCGCTCTGCCGAAGACGAAATGCAAAAGAAAATCTCTGACATTCAAGCCAAGTTGAGTGGAGTTGAATCCAACCAAAAACGCATCGAGGAATCGAAGAAACAAGCTATGCGAGAATTGGAGACAGTCAAATCTCAAATGAGCTCCACGTATACCCGTGTGCGTGAAGCCGATGTCGCGGATGCTAAGAAGCAGGCTGCTAATTTGGCCAAGTCACGGGATAGCTGCAACAATGATCCTAGGCGTGAGCAAATTCAACAGGAGCATAAGGTACTTGAGGACAAGTTGAAGAGTCTTTCAGACAGGTGCGAGGCATTGTATTTCTTGTGTTTGCTCTTGCGAAACCTTACATCCACTAACCAAATCCATAACACTTTGTGTTTATACTGTCAGAATTGAACAAGACTCAAAAGTCCGAGACCAACTTCGATCACAAACTGAGGCTC
Organism: Cyclotella choctawhatcheeana; assembly: GCA_036939855.1. Taxonomy (NCBI): domain Eukaryota; phylum Bacillariophyta; class Thalassiosirophyceae; order Thalassiosirales; family Thalassiosiraceae; genus Cyclotella; species Cyclotella choctawhatcheeana. The sequence continues at coordinate 2,191 of JALLPH010001290.1, forward strand.
AATCCGAAATTGACATGCTTGCTAAGCAAGCAGATCAAGAGTATGAAGGATTGAGTGACAAAATTCGTGAAAACTCGGGATTGCTTTCTGCGAATGGTGAGGTTATTAGGATCAACGAAGAGGACGCAGTACAACCCATTCAAGTCGTCAAGGGTAGCATTCGTCAAAAGTATGACAATAACGAGAGGGATATTGACAGATGTCACAAGGCTGTCGCGGATTTGCAGTCCAAAGTGGTAGAGAAAAAAGCTCTTCTCCAGAATCATCGAGGTAGACTCGCACAGTTGAAAAATAGAGCCAGGTATGCGCCCCATTTTTACTTACTTTACAGGCCATTTATCATTATTCTAACCGCCAGACTGACCATTTCCTGTCGTTTACATCACATCCGCCTCGTTAGTCAATTAGATCATGAAGATGGGCCTGTACAAAAGATCAATAGGGTGGTAAGGGAGATAGACTTGTGACTTTCGTATTTGTTCTTGCCATCTCTGTCGTACATTGGACCCACACTTTTTGGCCTTTTTTTCTAATTGTCAGACAAGTGCCTTGGTCCGTGAGCAAAGAGAGCTAATCGGCGATGACGACGAGGCAGTAAACCTCAACACACCTCCTGCGGATGTGATCAAATTCATTTCGAATCGAATCACTGATATAGGCGCTGTCCTCAAAGATGACCAAATTGTTAAAGTAATAAAGAGGCTGAAGAAGATGGTGAGAAGTGATTGTTCTTGTTACATGATCATGATGTCTTTTTTCTTCTCAATTTTCTCTTCCGTAGGGTAAAGATAGCTGCCCATGCTGCACGCGGGATTTCAATAACATGGATGAACTCAAGACCTTCACCAACAGGATGGCAGAGCTAGGAGACTTAGACACAAGTGAACTTATTCGTTTGAATCAAGACAAGACCAAGGAGGCTGGAACTTTTCTTTCAAAGCTTGAGGTAAGTTTCGCAATGAGTTGGCACAGAAATATCCTGGATCTTTCCACTCATTTGATAGTATGTCTTCATTAGCGATGGAAGGAGGTGATGTCTGACAACATCATTTCTTACAATGAATTCACCAAGTAAGCTTGTTTGTATTATCGTGTGGTGGAATACGAATACTTCTGACGTGATCGAACTGTTTTGACTTTCGTAACACAGCATCAATAAAGAAATCAGAGAGCTCGAGAGTCACATTGAGGCAGAAGGAGACGCTGAACTCAAAAATCTCCAGGAAGCCCTCGAAAGAGAGCAGTCCAAAGTGGTAATCAAGAAGGAGGAGACACAGAATTTGCGAAAGCTCCTAGATGTGGTAAATGGGCTAGTCGATATGGCTGAGAGATTTTGGGACAAGAAGCGTCAAGTGAAGGATAAGAAAGACGAGTTGCAGGTAAGAAAGTAATCGGTATAGAGTAGTAAGAGTCGCTCTGTACTAACATCGAATTATTTTATCTTACCACGAGTAGCGCAACAGCCTTGGTTATTTAGCGAATGACTCTCGCAGTCTGAAGCAAGTGGAGAAAGATATAGCAGAGTCAGGAGTTGCAAAAGAGAAAGCATACAGTGAAATATCCAGGCTCAATGAAGAGCAAAGACAAATCAATGAGAATATCAGCCGCGTGTAAGTTTTATTACATATTATTCGTGCAGAGATTTCTGAGTTGTCCAGTTGTGGATTGACCAGTTGCTACTTTTGTTGTATTCTTAGTACCAATCAAGCTGCTGCCGCGGAGAAGCATGCGAGGGAGAAAGAAGAGGCTTTCAACAAAGATCAAGTGGCAAAAAAGCGGTCAGATGAATTGAATGATACCTTGCAAAAGATTTCCGAAGAGGCATAACACTATGATAAGAGTATTCACCCTCTAAATGCCGATATGATTTCCACAATGCAAAGTCGGGATAAGATGCGCAAGCATAATAATGACGAAGAGACCATGCTTGCTGACAAGCTGCGGTGTTTTGAGAAAGACGAACAGAGGCTACACGATGTCATGGAAAAAATTGACGAGTACCTACGATCAGACAACGAAAGGATGATGGAGGAGATTGTGGCTCAAATCGTGGGCAATGCAAATAAGATCAAAGATAACGAAGCGAAAATTGAAAGGATGAAGCCAGAAATTGATAAGCTGAAAAAGCAGGTTGACGATTCAGAACGAGAAAAGGCGAAGATCAAGGTAAGAAACAGTCTCTTTATTTTACTGCAGTTCTCACATTCACAGTATTCATTCATGTGTCCAATCTACTTTTAGAGTAACATTGACGTGATGAAGCTGGCTAAGCGCGTGGAAGAAATTAGCGCAGAATTTGGTAAAATGGTTGAAGAGAAGAGTAAAATGGGTGGAGAAGATGCAAAGAGACGTCATGGTCAGGCTCGAAAGAAGTACGAGGAGTATAAAAACACGATCACTCGAATCGAAGGGCAGAAGCAGATGCTCGATGAACAGAAGCGTAATCTCAAGAGGAAGTTGAAACAAAAGTGAGTTATTGAGTCTTCCAGCCATTTTATTCTCGATTCACTAAGGCTTTTCATTTCTTCATACTTGCTGCGAAGGGAATATCATAACGTGGAAGATCGCCATCGTGACACTATGATTGATTACGAGACTACGCAAATCGTGGTGAATGATCTTGACAAGTACTACGATGCCCTTGACAAAGCCCTTCTTCGCTACCATGGGATGAAGATTAATGTAAGTGATGGATCCCATTACCTAAATATTTCTCTTTCTTTCTTCAAATTTACTGAACACTGTCTGTCCACAGGATATCAACAAGATCATTAGAGAACTGTGGACACTGTGCTACAAAGGCGAGGACATTACCAATATTTCAATCACTTCTGACCAGGATAAAGGTGGACGAGCCTCACGTTCCTACAATTATCGCATTGTGATGAGTAAGGGCAGTTCGACGATGGATATGAGAGGACGTTGTAGTGCTGGACAGCGAGTTCTTGCCAGTATTGTGATACGTCTTGCATTGGCTGAGACATTCTGCTTGAACTGCGGCGTGATGGCATTGGATGAACCCACCACGTAAGATTTCAAGTCAGTACAATACTGTTTGCACTATCATCCTCCGTGTTCTAACCAATCACACAACACTGGTCTCTTTCAGCAACCTCGACGACAAAAACAAGCAAGGTTTAGCCATTGCACTTGCGCAAATTATTGCGTCTCGTGCTGCCCAATCCAACTTTCAGCTGGTTGTCATTACCCACGACGAAGATTTTGTCAGTTTGATGAAGCACGAGCTGGCTAGTCAGACTGGATTCAACATGCCAGAACGTTACTATCAAGTTTCGAGGGAACAATCCGATGACGGCAAGTTTTACTCCAGGATTGCTGCTGTTGGTAAGTGATCTTTGAAAAGAAGTATTGTTTCTGAAAAATACATACTGATGTGATTGCATTTATAATTCATTTAACAGACTGGGACGAGTTGTAGACTGCAGCAGAAGAGATGTTCAAGACCCATGTGCCAATGTAGACTGAATGAAGTACACTCATACTAGCGCTACGACATCATCACCATTACATAAACTAGAATCATTTATACTGCTCAAATCATCTCACAGGAAAACCAACACAGGAAACATTATTTAATGCAACTCTATAACAACATTGAGATTTAACAGTTTACATTATTACCGCTGAATTGCTCTGAGGGGCCTCGCTCGTGAGAGCAAATGAATTTTGTGCATTAGTTGTACTCCCTAGTACCTAGGTGTACCTAGATACACTCACCGATAAGTACGTAGTACGTAAATAGACCCAATTATCGACGACAGTTCAACCATGTCGGGCTTTGCATCACTCCTAAATCAATTCAAACAGAGCACAGAGCGAGCTGGTCAAGCTCCCTCCATTGCTCCAACCTCAACAAAATCCTCCTCAAAGCCAAGTAAGACGTACAAATGTCCCACAACCGCCATACGACGGATCTTCATCGCCTGTCCTCCAATCGAAACAGGTGGACCCGAGGCACTCCATCAGTTATGCCATGTGATAAACAGTGGGGGATACCAGTATAAAGTGAAGAGTGAAATCCTGAAGAGTTCTACCGTAGATGAATTTGGTAGAGAGATTAAAAAGGGCGCAGGAGGTTCCCAAGATGCAAATCGGGGGAAGGTGTGGGCGTACATGTTGTATTTAAGAGAGAGACATGGTGAGATTTCGGTTGCCAAGGAGGCTACTCGACCGACAAAGTATTCACAGTATGATGCCCCGATCGCAGATGTATTACCAGGGGAGGGATCCGCCTTTGGGCTAGACGGAAATTCATCTGATTTATTGATTTTTCCAGAGATCTGGACCAAGTATATCGATGCTCTTCAACCAGATCAGCTCCATGACGATTCAGGTGACTATAGCAGCAAACGAAACAAGTATCAGCCAGCAATTTGGTGGTTGAGTGTAGACAATAACCGGGGTGCATTCTCGCCCCAACAGTTTCGAGAAAGATGTGATGTATTGCACTTGGCTCAAAGCTATTATGCAAAAAAATATGTCACTTCGAACATTATTGGGAGACAAACAATACCTGGAAATGGGCAAGCTAAGGTCTTGGATTTAACAGAGTTCATCTCGTATGCAAACTCTCAATCGTTGGCTGCAACTTCGATGAGTTCTTCACAGGAAAAAGCGGACAAGCGAATAATTGAATCCACACAAACCGAAACTACACGTGATTTGGATGTGTTATATAACCCCCTCAAAGGAATGCACTATACAGATGAAATTATACGACGTTCGGGGAACAAAAGAGCTAGGGTTGATGGCATTGCTTCTGCCAAGCCATCTATACAATTTACTCCAATAGGTAAAGGAAAGGGATTCAAAGAGCGTTTGAGTGGAGATGAGGTCTTTGCGCTGCTAAAACGTGCAAAAGTCGTAAGTCCAAATAATGTCTTGCTTCATCTGTAACGGGACGCTTTTAACTGATTGATAATCACAAAATAGTATATTGACTTTGGACATCATCCAGGAATGGATAGACTGCCACGTGAAGCAGCTCTTGCGGGCTGCATTGTACTAACGAACCGAGAAGGAGCAGCGAATTTTGACAAAGATGTTCCGCTCCCTTCTGAATTCAAATTTACATCATTCGATCCTGACATGATCTATTCAATGCTGAAAGATATATGTAGCGAATCTTCCAAGTTTGATGAGTATTCAAAGAAGATGGAAAGCTACAGAGAATGGATATTGGGACAACAGTATCGAATGCAAGTTTGTGTCGATCGATTGATAGAGGAGTGTGTTACTAAACGAGAGCAACAAAAGGAGGCTGCCACTGTTAAATAATTAGATCCTGACCCACAGCATATGATTATGCATTGGGGTCGACCCAGCTCGCTTCTCCTGTTTCTTCATTATAGAAATACTCTGCTCCAACCTCATCATCGTAGCACATGACCCACCGTGATTCTACGGGTTTATCGTCCTTTTTCTTGACAAGTGATTTTGCAAGTGATGCAGCTAGGTCACGCTTGTACTCCTCCTCGTAGTCTACGAGAACTTTCTTCAACGAATCATTGTAACGGAGTTGCTCGTTTACTCTGGCCAGCTGTGAAAGGAGACATGTCAGACCTTGATCGTTTAGATTTGTCGACTTCTCTTTGTAGGGACTGTGTGACGTTTTGGCTGGTCCGCAAGCCGGTAGATCATTTGTTAGTGTTGGGTCTTGAATCGTAAGAGACTGTAACTTTTGTGACATTGATTGAATGAACTGATCTTGATTCGATCCATCTGATGGAGCGGGACTCATTACTTGTTCCGTCGCCTTTGATCTCACAGAATTATTCTTTGATCTCTTAGCAGGTCCGGGCACTTTCACTTCATTATCCATTTCTTTCTTGTTGGAATGCACTACTGTATTTGTCACGTTATGCTGTTATGATCTTTGGTTATGCTTCTTCGCTTTTCATTTTAAAATAAAAATTTGACGAAGGCAAGACACTCAAAACGGTTCCGTGCAAACAAAATGCAAAGACTCAAACGACAACATTTCAAGCAGAGTTTCAAGTCAGGGTTAAGGGTTAAGTATCTTGCAAAGAGCAGCCAGACTGAAAACAGGTAGGTTCAACCACAGCCAAAATAACTCATCATAACCATGTTCGCGCGTAGCATCTTTCTCACTTTTGTATCCATCTTCATCTTGCTTCTTCGTGTCCAACATTCGGCAGCCAAATCAATCAATGATGTAAATCCATATCCACTATCTAACCCGTTTGCCTTCAAACGAAGCAAAGATGTAGCGGGTCGTGACGAGGATGACAGTATTATCATCAAGGGCAACAAGCACAGAAAAGATGGCGAAGATGACAGTCTTACAATTATCTTCGATCGCACCTTTCGTGATGGAGATGTGAGGAACATGAGAAATCATAAGTACTACGAAAAGAAGGCTATCAGTAATAAACTAAAGCAGAGGAGAACTGAAGATAGTGATGAATTGAGGAGCAAGAATTACATTTTTGAATGGGGCAAAAAGATGAAAGATAGCGCCACACGTGCCATCATTACTCTTAAATCATTTCTTGGACAGAGTGCCATCAATGGAAGCAGCTGGCCTTCACCTGTAGGTGGGATGAACACAAACAAAGGTAGCAGCGCTAGATCAAACGATGTTCCACCAACTAGAAAATAGCGTATACTAGCGGATGGATGCGATTTGGTTCAATCAAAGCGAGCTTCTCAATTCTTACTCTATTATTCGTATTGAGCACTCTTATTCCTAAATCAAATGAAATTACACTTCTAGGTCTTCTTAAAATTATGCTTGGTACTGCAACGTAATTTATTAGCCAACATTTCTGGGCTCAATGAACAGGTAATAACAAAATACAAAAATATTAGCTCTCGGGTGGCATTGTCAAGCCTCTATGAAATTGCTGCTTCTCCTAGCACCCACTTGTTGAGATCTAATAATTCTAACCACGGTATGCTTTGGTATCCACCCTTTGTGTACCAGTCGGCAAAATCGTCGAAGCAAACTTTGCCATTACTGGGCTTTAATGCATCGAATACTTGTGACGATGCCCACTCTGATCCCATTTCAATGGCTCTCACTAAACTATCATTATCATTCGGACATGAGCCACCATCAAGGAAGGATATGGAAGATGAAATGCTCATCAAAACAACCAAGAAAGATTGGATGAAACGAGCAACTTCTTTTGGTGATAAGAGTGTGTCCTTGTCTTCGTCAAACAGTTCAAATACATGCTCTAGTTTGTCACTCTTGCGACCTCCACACAATACGGTTATACCGCAAGCGATTTCAAGGGCGTGGACAGAGCCTTTCTTTGATGTGTCAAAAGAAAGATATAACTTATCTAAAAAGGCAGTGAGTTCTTGTTTGGTGCTGCTTGCAATGACTTTTCGACTAATTTGTTGACAGACTTTTGACATGGCTGCATGAAATGCTCGTTTGCTCAATGTACGAGCATTTTTGGATCTGTTTGACTTTGCTTCACTCAAAATGAAGTTGCACACAGTAGAAGCATCTGCCTGACAAAGGGATGTTTCCGTTACTAATTTGTGCAGCTGACTGACTTCCGCTGGTCTAATGGATATTATGTACCCTCTGTGCTGTTCGTTTGAGAAGAGATGAAATCTGAGAGCATTTCGATCGTCTTGAGTTTCTTCTGCGGTTTGATCTAAATCCACATCATCGTTTTGAAGCATAAAATCGGTCTCGTCGACTTCCGCATCAAGAGCAGACATGTCCAGATCAAACAAACCATCAGGAAGCCTTGGACTTGCCAGAAAAGCTTTGAATCCATCAGTATTTGGAGAGGGTGCAAAGCTGGCGGGAGTGTCGATCATTCCTGGGGTGTGAGCTGCCGGTGTACCAAGCACATCTCTAGCTAAAGAAGGACCTGGCGTGTCTGGCATGCGCCCAGGATGATTAGGCGCTACAGCAGCAGCAACAGGACGTGGCTGTTGAGGCGCCGCTTGATCGGCCAACACCCATTTGTTCAAATCAAGCAATTCTAACCACGGGATGATTTCGTATCCTCCCTCATTGTACCATTCACTGAATTGTTCAAATGCAACCTTGTTTACCTTCTTAGCACGCCAGTACCCCATGACATTATCTGCTACTAGCTTGGCCGTGTCTGATATGTATTGGCTTACTTGTTCGGCGCTGAGATCTAAGCTTTGGTAGCAGCACGAGAACATGACTATCAGAAATGATCTGAAGAAGAAAAAGAATTCGGCATGACCCAACGATGGTTTTTTCTTTCCATTCGTTATGTCACTGTCAAATAGACTGAACGCAAATACTAGTTTGTTGCTTTTCTTTCCTCCGCAGAGCATAGTCAGCCCGCACATGAGCTGATTTAAAGCCACGCGGTTGCTTTGTGTCAAATCAAAACTAGAGAACAGGTTCTTAAGCGTATTGGTAGTCTTGGCCAATTGTGCTGCCTGCTTCTGTCTATTTGTTCGTGTGAGAATGCGAATCATGCTCTCTACAAATGTCGTTTGGTCCACCTCCACATTGGCACTTGAAACAGCCATGTTTGAGTCTTTTGCTTTTGACGAAACATCCTGATACAAAGCAGCCCAAATATCGTCACTCATTAGTGACAAAAGACCAAGTTCAGCAACAACTTGACGAACATATACTGCATCGTCTCTCAGCACAACTAAACTTTGACTATTTGCCAATGGGAATGTAAACAAAACCTCTGCAGTGCTGGTGGCTGCTCCGGTGGCATTACTCCTTGCAGAATCGCTAATCAGAGATAGAAACTTCTTCAAATCGAGTAATTCTAGCCAAGGAGCGATTTTGTATCCCCCGTCTGTGTACCACTTGGCGAAATCTTCAAAGGTAACAGCATTGCCACGCGTAGATCCTCTCTGATTCTGGAGTACCTGTTGATCAAACACCTTTAGAAAATGCCCCAATGTCCATTTGGCACCATTCTCTACAGCTAAAAATGCATCATGACGTTTATCCGACATGAGCCTTTTTCGTATTTGATGTGTATTCTTCTTTGAGGGCGACAACAAAGAAATACCGGCAAGCATGGTCAAATACGATCGAAGATAGGATAGCAATTCTTGCTGTGATAAATATCCATTCCTTTCCACATCCAATGTTTCATAAGCGGCAGCCAACTTGACACTTTTGTTACCGGCGCAAAGGAAGGAGAAGCCCACCATCAACTCTTTGGCATTGACTTCGTCATTCTTCAGATCCGACCAACTGTAATCGAAGCACGTGAAAAAGTTTGTAAAGTAGTTGGAGAAATTTTGTATCTCCTCGGGATCGAATTGATTCGATGCCTCCTTGGGCACTATCCCACGTATGAACTTATTGTATTGCGTACGCGAAATAACATACACAGTCTCACCGTGCTTGCGTTTCTCAACGTGAGCATGTCTCATCATGACTTCTTCCACTTGCTGGGGTGATAAGTTCGCAAGGTTGGTCTTATGGACTAAATTTTGTAACATTAGTAAATTCTCCTCGGTGACATCGATTTGAAAACCTCCTTGGTGACGACCACTCGTATCTGTCGTGGACGAACCCGAAAAATCAAAAGAGACTACAGTGCGTGAATTATTATTCATCTCTCCAAACATGGCAGAGAAAGATTGGATACCCGAATAAGCGTGTGGTGGCGAAGGTTCCATTTTTCTATCGGAGGAGATTGTATCAGCACCAACTTTAGCACCCGCGGCAAATAACGAAGTGGGAGAACCAATCATTTCATTCATATTACTATCATTGGTTCTGGATCGTTTGGATGGTGATGATGCACTATAATTGTTTGTGTGACGTTGTTGTTGTTGTTGTTGATGATGATGATCCCATTTTGATAGATCTAATAATTCAAGCCATGGTACTAAAGAATATCCTCCGGCATTGTACCATTTACCGAAGGTATCAAAGGATATCATGATTTCAATGTCAGGGTCGGGGTTTGCATGATTCGTTGTGTCAGCAGTAGCTGCGGTTGACTCATTTTCCTTTTTCGCTTCATCACGAGCAAATTCCATCAAGTTATCAGCGGCAAAAGTGGCAATTTCTTTAATTTCCCTGTGTGTCTTGTGTGAACTCTTCCAATCCCCAGTTATTGTTCCATTGTTGTTGGCATAAGGTGTTGATCTGTTTTTGTTTTTCTTCTCAGGTGATTTGTTATTCAATGTTGGAGTTGGTGCTCGTGCATCGGCCTCGGACGATTCCATTATTTCTTCATGATCCGTACCTTCTTGTCTATCACCGTCACCCCCGTGAACACAAACGGATATGGCACTTAATATACTGAAAAATAACGTAACTGCCCCCGTCCAATTGAGTAATTTGGAAGTGGTAGCATTCTCTTTAATCAATCTATCGGCCAATTCTTCGTTCAAATCCTTGAGAGTAGTCTTCGATGATGAATCACTCATTGTAACATCATCCGCGGTAGTATCTTCTTGTTTAACAACATCACACTTGGATTGATCCAATACATCAAATGCCACCAGTAACTTGATCGATTTATCCGAATCAAGTAAGAATAATAATCCCGTATCCATATCCCAATATTCACCCCCATTGTTAGTACTAGTGGTGTTACCGCCACCCCTTTCCAATTCGTCCTTCTTACCAACTAAATTCTTAATCAATACATGACCGCACTTCTCGGCCGCATCACGTAACAATAGTTGCACATTGGAATAATCTCCACCGGCATTATAATTCGCCGTTCGGACACTTTGTATCTCACGATTAAATTCGGAGCTGGCGGCGAATAAATGTTGCGTATCGGCGGGTGAGATGGCCAATGTCATGGAGAAGGAGGCACCTCCCTCTTCTTCGTTTGAATGGCCATTGTTATTGTAGTTGTTGTTACTGCTGTTATTGCTCCTCTTGGAAACGGAATGAGCAGAAGAGGAGGGAGCAGCGACCGCCGTGTCATCCGGCTTGGATTTAAAATCTGTCAGTATTCCCCCCAGCGATTGACTCTGCTGTGCGGTCGGTGAGGTCATATCTAGCCGACTACTACTCATGTTGGATTCGGCAATGCTGTTGGTTGCACCGTCGGAAGAAGGGGGCTCCGATTTTAAATTCTCGGTCATTATCTTGTTTCAAAGGAAATTGAATTGAAATTGACTTTTGGACGGACAATGAGGTCAATAGAAACAATGTTATGCTGACGAGTCAGTTATCGTGTAGTGGTTTGGGGGTTCTGATAAAGAAGGCACGGCATGAAGGTTCAGGCCATTGCAAAAGACGCAACAATGCGAGAAAGAGAGAAGAGAGAATGAAAGAGGGTGACGAGACGAGTGAGAGACGCTAGGTGGGGCATTTTATTTAGAAGGTAGAAAATTTCACATTTGTGCCCTCTATCTGAAATGAATCCGAACTGCGACGCATTGATTTCGGGGAAGTTTCGAGAATGCTAATTCCTACGTGAAAGACTTCAAGCCGCCAATGATTCGCGCGACATAAAACAGTACCAACACAACCGTCGCCACGGGCCACACGACACACGACCCAGCACGACGAGCCACGAGCTCCACCCTTGCTCCACCACCGACCATCCACCATCCACCATCCACCGTTGTCCACTGCGGGTCCATCGTCCACACCACCCGAGACGACGAAGTAACGGCCACAGCAAGGGAAAGCAAACGAGAACTACCGCTCCATCGAGATAAATCACTTTCTTCATCTGAATACATATAGTCTAAATAGTAACAGTCGCGTGTGACGAAAACAAAGAAAAGAATGATCGAAGTAGTCCTCAACGATCGCCTCGGTAAAAAGGTACGTGTCAAATGCAACCCCGATGACACAATCGGTGATCTCAAGAAATTAGCCGCGGCACAACTGGGGACTCGGCCTGAGAAATTACGGATACAAAAATGGTACACTATATATAAAGATCACATTACTTTGGCAGATTATGAGATTGGTGAGGGGATGAGTTTGGAGTTGTAAGTTTGTTGTATTGTTGATGATATGTATATATTTGATGTAAAGTATGTACGCTCATCATCGTGACTAACGTTTCGTTTGCAC
>JALLPH010001291.1:0-12498 GCA_036939855.1 Cyclotella choctawhatcheeana
TCCAAAACGTGGAAGACACTACTGCACTGAACCAGGTTGCAATTGGAATGTAGCTTACACATACACGAAGTCTAAGAATGGATATGTGATCCTAGACAAACCTCTTGACGATACTGTCAAGTACAAGACTCACTTCCTATTGCAACACAATCATGACATCAAAATGACCACCATGGACAATTATTTCGTTGTGACTAAGCGAGAAGATCTCACATCATCCGAGATGAAAACCCTGAAGACATTGGCATTCGCACACACACAAATGCCGGCTATACAACAAGCCATGATGTCAGAATATTCTAGTGGAGATAGGGCATTTTGTTCCCAGCTACTCCATAGGGTTGTTACAAAGTTCCGCAATGAAAGGTTCGGAAGTGATCGGCATCGCATGGCTGAATTCCAGATGCTTGGCCGCAATACTATATCTGAGGGTGGGCGATTCGAAGTAGATGTTGATGCGATTCACCGCATATCGGGAACTAGATTTCAAACACCGCGAATGGTTTATTATTCGGAGCAGTACGGAGGCTATCTCATTCTAGCAGATGGTACCTACAGCACAAACATGTACGGGTTGACTTTGATTCCTTGGATTGTAGTAGATTGTCTCGGAATTGGACATGTGTGTGGCATCTCAACGGGTTTGTCGGAGAACACTGTAGATGTGGTGAATGCTGGGACTCTGTTCGGTGTTTCTTCAATCATTCGTAGCATTGATGTGGATGTGAGTTTTGCCTTTCGCGTGATTGTTTGATGTATCACACAACTCTCAACACCTTTTGAACCATTGCAGAAGAGTAATAACGAAACTGAAACAAGAATTGATGACATACTTATTCGTAACAATGTTCAACAGAACTGTTATCAAGGGACTCTAGGCACCGACAGAGCGTCGTGGACCACAGGGTCTGCCAAATTACTTGGTAAAGACCTCATGTACTGTACACGCCACGAGTCTGAATATATAATGAGTGCCGGCGCAGGACTGTCCGGTCGCTCGCAGAATCTTTTTATGGCTGAAATGAATGCAATGCTCTATGATATTACATCTAAGGAAGAACTGGCCTCTAGATTTGTGAAGGCATATCAGGATTATGGCCATCACTCTCCTGCAAGAGCATACATCGATATCCTTGTTAAACTAAAAGAGAAGCTCTGTAAAGCTTATACGCAAGATCTCTTCACGCTATTGCACACTACCACACAAAGGAGTGAAGGAAAGAATGCATCCATTAAGGGAAGCAACACGGATCTCAAAGCATATCTTTCCAATGCTGATCTAGTCACCTTACATGAAAGATTGAGTTTGGTGAATCTGTTTGACGATTTGAGGGCATTGAAGCAGCTGGAAGACCTGCGTGTTAAAAACAAGAGAGTGAGCTCTTACTACGAAGCTCATGTACGAAAGTCCAAGGAATTAGCAATGGATAAGATCCAGGGGGAATGTGAAAAGTTAGGCAATGATTTGTATAGGGTGAATAGATTCGACAAGACATCTCATATTGTGAATTTGAAGACGAAGATTGTCCACCGAGGACGTGCATATGTGCTACCCACTTGTAATTGTGGTTTTTGGAGATCATCTTTTATACCTTGCATGTGCATAATCAAAGTTTTCAATGCTTGTGGCAAGGACATATCAAAAGTTGAAAATGTCCATCCGTACCACCTCATTGAAATGCATCCATTGTGGCCTGAGGCGCTCAAGCAACTTAAGCGAGATAACTATGATGATGCCATTATACCAATCACAAGAGGTATGTCCATTACACTGATTAATAATTCCTGTTCGCACTAACTTGAATCCTCTGCTGACTTTCCTTCTAACTTCACAGGGGTTAGTGATAGCCGTAGTGTAGAAACTAATGCAAGTAGAAACGAAGCTTGTCCCAACAGATTTTTCAGTGAAAGTAACAGGCTACCCAAGAATGATACAAGACGTCATGGTATTTTGGGAGATCTGCAGAAGAAGCTGAACAAGCTGGCCATAGATCAAGGCAATGATGCAACCTACACTACTGCTTGTGGAAGGATGAAGCAGGCCCTTGAGGACGTAGAGCGCATGTTAAACGCTGATAGACTAGAGAAAGCTGCTTCAGATTTAAAGTCAAGCAGTGGTCTAAACCAAGCAGCACATGATCTAAAGGTGAGCAGTTAAACTTAGTTGTCAAACTGGAATATGAATACTCAATTATTGATTTCATTTAACATCAGTAGACAGGTAATGACCTAAAATTAAACAAGGTAGAGAATGAACTGAAGGTGAGAGGTTAGACACATGTCATAATTCGTGTATGGTGTCACTGCTCACTAATATGCACAGGCACAGGCTGCACAGGAAACAAGAAGTTCAGCAGTATCACACGAGAACAATGGGGTCACGACAAACAGTGATACAGCATCTACGAACTTGCAACCGCCTCTAATGCCGATGAAAACCAAAAAGCAAAGGGCAAGATCGGCCAGGATAAATAACTCGAGATTGGGTAAATAAAGTAGTGCATATTTAAGTAATTGACTTAGTGTACTGTTGTTACTTAATAAGAAGTACATCAGATTCTTTATGTCCGGGTGGGCTATCAGCCCGGGTATCCAAGCGGGCTGACAGCCCACGAGTGTTGCTAGAATGAGGCCTCTAATTTTTCTGGGCTGACAGCCCGCGGGCTAGAAAAAGGTGTTCCGCCTTATGTCGGCTGTATGTCGGCGCTCGGCGCTCGGCGGCGCCACAAAAGAATATCCCAAGACATCAGAATCAGACATCATAATATTACCTTACAAGAGATCAGAGATCACAAATAGACCAATACCTACCAATACCAACACACTCCAACACCACAATCACTAACAGCCACCGGTATCTACCGGACATCAGTATGACTACCGATAGAGCATTTCTCAACCTCAATTCTTGCTACGGCTACCAGGATCACAAAAGCTGCAATGCTTCATTTTCTAGCCCTAATATTTGGGAGAATCCAGCAGTTACGGGGATACATCGTCTACCTCCTCATTCTCGCAATGTATTCAAGATGGCAGAGGCATACAGACACAAGAATCAGGGTGTACATACTCCCCCGTGTATATGCCTCGACTCCTCTTGTATACGAGATTTGCATCATACAGCTGCAAACAATGAAAGCAACATGGCCATGGTAGTAAAGGGATGGCAATTCCGTCTGTTTCGGAACCCGCATTGTATTCCAATCGACTACGTTTTACCTCTAACAAATGATAGCAGCAGTAGCACTGAATTGGTATTCTGCCGAAATGAAATCTCAATACCTCACAATTGGACAATGATGCCGTGTCATCGTAAGAAATTAGACTTCAACAGTAACAACATTCAAGATTGTGGATGCGAACTGTCTGATCCCCCTAGGTATACGAATGTTCGAATGCCATTTGCTACGTTATATCCACATGTTCCTGTAGAAAATCCGTCGGGAGTGTATAGATTAGAGTTTACTATGAATAATGCCTGGAAAGAGAGCAAAATGATTGTTCTCCATTTTGGTGCCGTAGAAAGCTGCTTCTTTGTGTATCTCAATGGACTATTTGTGGGTATGGGAAAGGACTCGAGACTTCCTTCCGAGTTCGATGTAACGTCATTTTTACACTATTCAACAACTACTAATAACGTTCTCACAATAGTTGCATTGAAATGGTCGGATGGGTCCTTTCTTGAACAACAAGATCATTGGAGGGGAATGGGAGGTATTCATCGTTCTGTCTACCTGTATGCTCTACCGAAAGAATCTTACATTGAAGACGTATTTTGTCGTGCCACCGTGGTGAAGAAAGTAGAAGAGAACCACTCAAACAAATCACCTGTATTTCCCTTGAAATGGAAGGGAAAGATTCAAGTGGATGCTAGAATTGGAAGACAATTCACGAAGCGTGTGGAAGGAAGAGATATATATTACAACGAAGACATCAGATGTATACGAACAGATGCTACTGATAAAACCGGCGCAGAATTCCGCATGCAATTTCAACTATACGATCGCCAGGGGATTGCTGTTTTTGACAAGCCACTAGATGTCACTGACACGAATTGCAACTATTTTTTAGAAGCACACTCACGGTCACATTTCATTTCTTTTACGGCTGACGTACCTGGCTGTGTAGAAGCTTGGTCCGATGAAACTCCTACGTTGTATCGAGTAGAGGCAATCCTATTCCGAGTCGATACGACAAACGAAGGCGACACTCTCTTGCCAGTTGATTCTTTTCATACCAGTATCGGATTTAGAACAATCGAAATAACAAATCGTCAGCTCCTTATCAATGGCGAGCCAGTTCTTATCAAAGGCGTAAATCGACACGACCATAGCTCTACCGGTGGAAAATGTGTCACTCGCAGTGATATTTTCAAAGACCTTATGTTGATGAAAGCTTACAACTTTAACGCTATTCGGACCGCTCATTACCCAAACGATCCGTATTTGTATGATCTTGCCGACGAGATTGGTTTGTACGTAATTGACGAGGCCAACATTGAGTGCCATGGCCACTATGATATGATTTGCAGGGAGCCTACATATGCATCAGCAATGCTTGATCGTGTACAAAGAATGGTGGTGCGCGATCAGAATCATCCATGTATTATTGGCTTTAGTATTGGCAACGAAGCTGGATTTTCGATGAACCACAAAATGCTCTACGGATGGATTAAGGGGTACGATAATTCAAGATTCGTGCAGTATGAAGGTGCCAATAGGCCAAAATGGGGGCAGCTTCCACATGTCTTTGATAGATTTGATTCCGTGCATGGAACTGATGTCATTTGCCCGATGTATACCTCTATAGATGAAATGATAGAGTGGGCTGATGTAATTGCCCCTAGATTGAAGGAACAGAGACCAATGATTCTATGTGAGTATGCGCATGCCATGGGTAACTCTTCAGGTAAGGACTGTTCTACTGTTATGCGGTTACACACGTGTTGGTATCAGTCTGACATTTGATATTTTCAAAGGGAGCCTTAGTGATTATTGGGAGGTTATCAAATCAAAGCATGGTCTACAAGGTGGTTTTATCTGGGACTGGATGGATCAAGGTATTGAGGAGATCGATAAGAAGGGAAATGTCTGGTATGCTTACGGAGGAGATTACGGCGAAACAGAGGCGAAAAAAACTCATGATGCCAACTTCAACATCAACGGTATGATATCTCCAGATCGTGAGATTCATCCTGCCATGGTGATTAATTTCGTTTTGGATCGCCTTGATTTTTCAAACATCAAAATTATTACACTCATTCAGTGACATCATTTATATGTGCAGATTGAGCACAAAAAGCTCTGCCAGCAGGTGGATTTTGACCTGGAGTTGTGTGAGCATGATCCAATCATCCGAGTTCACAATAAACTCTACTTTTTAAGCTTGAGCGATGTGGAAATATTGTGGACCCTCAGAGTTGATGGGTTCATACGTGATGAGGGCTCCTATTTTCTACCTGTAGTTCCTCCTCAAGATAGTGTCGCGACACCCATTGAGAGTCTATCTCAAACAATGATGAAAGATAAAATCAGCATTCTGCCCGAGGATGTCGAAATCCATTTAGACATGCACGCCAGATGCATAAAAGGAACAGAATTAGGTATTGAGCAATTTACAATCCGTAACACCCGGACAGCAAATTTATTACAAAAATTTTATTTATATAAAAGTGCCCAAGATTCTCGTACAGAGGTTGGATTGAGTGAAGAAGAAAATGGATTTGTAATCAAAGCTAAAGGTTATGAATTAGAAATATCGCGAGAGGCAAAATTGAAGTATAACTGCAAAACTAATTACAATACAGTTTTGATGGAAGGATTGCGCATCAATCTTTTTCGTGCTGGAACTGACAATGATGGAGTTAAACAATTTGCAGATCAGTTTCATGATGAACTTAAACCACTTGGGAAGTGGTTGGCAATGGGTCTAGATTCTCTTGATTTTGATGAGTTCGTTGTATGTCCAAAGGAAGTGTCGATTCCTAGTACCGAATCTGATAGCATATCGCATCCAGGGATTGTAGCAACCGCTAGAATATTGGGAAGGCCTCATCAAAATGAGTATGAAGGAATTGCATTAGCTGACTGTGTACCTGCGACAGTGCCGGTCCCACTTGGTTTTTTTGAGCAAACAGTATCAATGCTGCGTGATGGCTCTGTTTTCATTGACGTTAAAATCAACCTTAATGAATCATTGAAAGATCTTCCGCGGGTTGGCATTGAAATATCGATACCTGAAAAGTTCAAAGAAATTTGCTACTATGCAAATGGGCCCCATGAGAATTATATCGATAGGAAGTTCTCTGCTCATGCTGGTGTTTACATGGAGTCAGTGACTGATTCTCCTGGGACATACGTTGTCCCTCAAGAGCAGGGCAACAGAACAGGTCTACGTTGGTTGTGAGTCCCATTAATAACTGAATACCCCATTGACAATTCAATTCTAATGAATATCCTCTTGTCGTATTCAGATTTGCTTCAGAACAGGACAAAGAAAGTGATTATGAGTCAAATCCTCATACTTTAGAACAAGTCCTAAAAGACAAGACAGGGCTATTGATAGTTCCACTTATCAATGATTACCAATTTACTGTCTCGTGTTTCACTGATGTTCAATTATTTGCAGCAAGACATAACATTGAACTGAACCCCTCATCATCTCTGTACATACGTCTTGATGCTGCTCAACGAGGACTGGGATCTGGAAGCTGTGGCCCACAAACACTTTCTAAGTATCAATTGGATGGTGGCGCTTATCGAATTGCATTTTGGATGAAGGCTGTTAGGTAGAGAAAGAATTATTTTAATTTGTAGATAATGGGAAGAAAATTCAATCTTGATGTCAATATGTGAACCAAAAGGCATATCAGATGGCAACCGTTATTTTTCCAAATGCTTACGTATAAAAAAATGGCACCTGATTATTTTTGTCAATCCCTAATCCCTGGATATACAGAACAATAAACTATGACACAGCCGCCGTAAACCGTCGATTTCAAGGTTTTTTCTGAATAGTCCGTGATCCAGTCGTAGGAATACTACAAATTTCTTTTCTTTTGTCCAGAAAAGCTCAGGTTTGATGATTTGAGCAATGGCTCAAAAGTTTTTTGAAAACTAGTAATTCCGGTTCGNGTCGAAGTCAAAGTCAAAGGGACGACTTCACCCTCAAAAACGGCAGCAAACGGGTCCTTTTTTGTCCACCCAGGTGTCAACGATGAGAAGCCTACTAACTCAAACTCTCTACCATACTCTCTCTATCTATCTATCTCCTCCTCACTCAACTCTACTTTTCACTTCTCACTCAAACTCTCCCACTCTCCCCATCCCAAAGGATTTCTGATTTTTTTTGGCGTGTCTGTTCGCTGCGCCAGCAGCCTCTAGTATGTGTATGATAAGATAATACTACCCCAGAACTTGGTGTATAATTATAAAGAGCCTTTAAGTGGGTATATATAAGTGTATTAAATTATTCATTAATAAATACTTAGACCTAAGCAAATATTACTTTTGCTGCCCTCAATACAATTCTAACTGAGTGTGATACATCCTTCATATTCATGGTCATTGGCATTGGAGATAGTAAAGGTATCTTTTGTCTGTTAGTTGTTCCTTATACACTAAGTTCAACAGCAATTTAGCATGCAAGTAGGAAAATCTGTCACCTCACTTTAAACCAGCAATCCAGAACTAATAATTGAAATTCTGCCAATTTCATTGCACTGGTTTAGTTCCGCATTGCTGGTTTCAAGTGAAATGAAAAAAAATCCACTCCTGCGCGGAAGCTGGTGAAAATAAATACACTCTTACTTATGTATGAATGATCTTACCTGGTAAATAAGATAACAACCTGAACAACAAGTGAATGTGGAAAAATCTGTCACCTCACTTGAAACCAGTGATCAGGAACTAAAATTTACTAAAATGGTGCGGTGAGCGCTGATATTCATTTGTTACTGATCCCTGCATAAAAGATGAAATTACGATTTTTTGGTGTCAAGAAAATTTACATAACTGATAATAACAGATTTTTTTCAGCAGAGAAGTAATTCCTAATTTCTAAGACTACAAATTTCTTTTCTTTTTTCCAGAAAAGCTCAGGTTTGATGATTTGAGCAATGGCTCAAAAGTTTTTTGAAAACTAGTAATTCCGGTTCGTAAAAAATCCTTTTCGACCAGCCAAATCAAATTTTAAAACTGTCGAAAAACTTGAATCCAGATAAATCGATCTTCTAAGATGATCTATTCGCTTCGATTCAAGGCTTTTCACTGGTTTTTAATTGATTTTTTTCTACGACTGGTGAAGCATAATTGAGAAAAAAAGTCTACTTGCGAGGTGATGAAAAACTTGACGAAGTTTCTACGATCTCGCCTGTTGTCTCAATTTGACCAGGACATTGATGCCAGAACGCCAGCAGACAACTCGAAGAGGTCAATTGAGGTCTGGCAAAGGCTTCTGTGACAGTCGAGAATCGAGAGATTTCATTGGACAATCAAGACGAACTTTTTTTCAATCATGTATCACAGTAACTTGAAATCGAAGAATTTCGACGGCCGTGTCATATCTAGAGTTTATTGTTCTATGCCTCTACATTTTTCAGTTCATGTGGTTTTCTAATCTTCAGTTCATGTGGTTTTCTGATCTTCCTCGAGGTCTCAACGCTTGCTTCATCATAGTGACCATGACCCAAGAACCTCACTGACAGACCCTGCCACCTGCAACCAGCAACAATCAGCAGTTATAGTAGTGTCATGTGGTAATGTGTTAGTGTTAATAGCACTCAATATTAGCATCCATAGAATAGAGCAGTGGGAGGACGGGCAAGAACTGCTGAATGCGAGCCCGAGCCCATCAGACCTCCTGTTAAATAAGTGTAAGCACCAGGAGGATCTGGGCCTCACAACCAACTATCTGACAATGAACAATCCCTCCTCTCAACTACTATTACTACTATCATATCCAGTAGTATGTGTCATATTCGGCGTCTGAATGCACAGAATTGAGGGTGCTGCGTGCTGCTTTTATTCCCTCAAGATGTGTGAAAAATTGGGTTAAGCCGATGACCATGATAGTCCCAGTCCCAGGCCTAATGAAGGCCGTATTTGCTGCAACTGCAGACACAGCCATTGTTGAATTGAACATACGACAATGTGACGGCAAGGAGAGCATGGCGATGCAATAATCAACCAATGATAAGACGAGAGGGGTGAGACGTGAGACAAACACAATGAAGCAAGTAAACAAAATCTTAATCATGCGACAACCCCAATGATGCAACAATCTACCAAAGAAAAATTGCCGCAACAATTATGAAAATACAAAAGCAGAGACTCAGTGGTGAAGAAGTCTTCATAGCAAGATAACGGCATCAAACATGGCAATCAACCCCAAGAATATATGGTGGATGGGAAGGATGCCCAGAGCCAAAGCCAACAATCAACCGTCTTGCCTCATGATAGTCTGTGTGTGATGCAATTAACACAAATGAAACACAAAGAAATAACACAACAGCAGTATTAGGAATATGGATATGGAACAATTATTTCTATTGTTCATCAAATTGCAGTTTCTCTTGGTTTCTTTGATGATAATTTATCCCATTCACCCACTCATACGAATGACCTTCATTGGCACCTCATTTGCAAAGCATATCCCACCATGACGAATGACCATGTAGTACAATAATTGCTTGTAAGCTTTTGTCGACTTAAGAGGTGGTGCAGCGAAGCAAATATGGTGGATCTCTCCTCTTCATCAGACCACGTATAAATGATTTGTAGAGTAGACAATGCTGGAAGTCCTCATGTTGATTGATACGTTGGGGGGAAACGAAGATGAAGAGAAACAATGTACACTTCATTTTGGGGGAAACTTCCTCAAGATGGGAGATGAGATACAGAAGTAATAATGGGTCATCTCCAATGTCTTCATCAAAGTTGATGGCCTGAACAGGGCCTGTGCTGTATTTGTTTTCGTCAGTCACAAACTTGAGGAATACATTGACAGCGAGGGCAAGGAGAGGAACGATGATGACAATGATGCCCATGATGGTAAACACACCATTAATCTCATGATGTGGGACATTCCACCGTCCGTGCAGTCAACAAGCAGAGCAGTGCGGCCAGAAGCTTTATTTTGAAAGATGAATGACAATGAGTAACACTAAAACTGTCGACGGTCGTGACCTGAACTTATTAGAGACATTTTTTGTCTTCAGCCTCTTCACTGGAGAGGGGGGTGAATATGTGGTGAACAGAGGCTGATGATATCGATTGAGTGTTGACAGTTTTGACGAGATGGGCAGTAGCAGTGACGCGGCTAGGGAAAAGGGACAGCAGATTGCTTGGGGGAGGTGGCAAAGGTCCAATTGATTGGTAGATGGAGCTGGAGCCAAGTGGATGGTGATGGCGTATGGTGTGGAGGTGCTGAGGTGAGGCGGCTATGGTTGTTGCCATTGATGTGAGTGCGCCAAGTGAAAGGGGTTCTACAAGGTCCAGGCAATAAGAGAGTTGTATCTTTCGGCTGAGTTTTGGTGGGGTCTTATTTTCCCGATTAGAGGTGGCGATGACTTTGGTGGTGAAAGGTGGTGGTGGTGGTGGTGGTGGCTGTGGCCATGTTATTGATTCATGACTCATCGCCAAAGATGAGGCTGACTCTTACGACTCCGCTCAAAGTCCGTCCAAAGTCCGCTCAATGACGGTCCGCTCAAAGTCCGTCCAAATCCAAAGTCCGCTCAAAGTCCGTCCAATTTGAGCGGACTTTGGACGGACTTTGAGGGAACACCTTTTTCTAGCCCGCGGGCTGTCAGCCCAGAAAAATTAGAGGCCTCCTTTTGGCAACGCTCGCGGGCTGTCAGCCCACTCAGATACCCGGGCTGACAGCCCACCCGGACATAAAGACTAAAAAAAACCATCACAACCCTCTCCCACGCCCAGCAACAAATCCGCTGCAGCGTAGTAGGAACTTTGAATGGGATCGTTGGTTGTCTGTAAGCTGCAAGGCCGGGCCCAGTGCCCAACACCCACTGCACTACGCTGACTGCCGCGGCAACTCCCGACAAGCAGAGTCAGAGTATTACAGCGGGCTGGCTCCCTTCCATGATGCGTCGTCATATTGGAATAACTGCACTTGAAATAGCCGAGTGTTTCTTTATGTCCGTTCGGGCTGTCAGCCCGGGTATCTGAATGGGCTGGGCTCACAGCCCGTGGTCTTGCGAAAACAGGCCCTCTAATTTTTAGAGAGAGAAAAGTGTTCCCGGACTTTTTCAGAGAGTCATTCCCCTCCGAGTCTTTTGCAGAGTCATTTCTCCGGGTCATTACCTGATCTTGACCGGGCGCGCCTGCTTCGCACTTCGCACACATTCATCTCTCTCCAAAAACCATGTCGTCCACAGGAAGGAGGAGAACAGTAACAGTAGGGGCGGTGTCTCTGCTTGCCGCCTCGGCAATATTCATAGCAAATGAAATGATATACTCTGTAGGTGACGATCTCGTAGAACGACGCATGCTGAATGAACCGTTCATTGAGAGTGTCGGTTCTAGAATATTATCGAATGTGCATGCAAAGCATCGAAGAGCTCGACGGGCAAAGGCAAGGGAGATGAAATTGGAAGGTATAAGTAAGCAGAAGATCACACACGAGCATCGCTCTATGTATATGTTTGACTCAAACACTATCGAGGGCATATCATATGCAGATGTAGAGGGTATTCAAGACGATGGGACATTCTTACTTGTTCATGACAAGCATCACAGAGGACCTAATATGCTGTGTATGCCACTCGTCGAAGCGGAAGATCAGATCAAGCGAGTGCATTATCATTATTCAAATTGCAAAACTTTTGATCATATGTTTGGCAATAGAATAGCAGTAGTGTACGGGATGAAAATGATTGCCCATGCCATGCACAAGCCCTTCACCTTCAGCTGTGGCTTGGCTGAGGGAGAAACTTCACATGGGGCCCTAGATTTCATGCAATTGAACTCTCGCGCTGATCCTTATCCAGCTCGAAGTAAAAAGGATCATTCAGCCAAGGAGTTATGTCAGCGCTACTGTGCAGGGCGCTAATACTGTGACTGGCACAGCCCCAATTTAGATATGGCATCCGAGCTTATGATTTTGGACTTGAAGTATTTGACAGCACAACCTGAACGAGTTCAAATTACCGATCATGACGATGCTGTTATTCATCTACGGTTGGGGGATGGGCTTCATACCACCTATGGAGCTAACGAGAATAAGGGTGTATTTCCTCACGGAACTTACATTAATCTCATCAAGCAGGCACAAGAAGAAAAAGGATCCATGAAAAGCATTGGTGTTGTTACTGCGCCTTTCAAAGGTGACCATGTTCGACCTTTAGATTCTGGTTTCACTAGATTGAGTGAACTGATTGCTCATGATCTAATGTTGGCTCTGGAGTTGGAGTTCCCAGATGTTGAAGTTGAGAAGAGTGACTATTTACTTGTTTGGATTGATTGGGATTATAAGCTTAAAACT
>JALLPH010001292.1:0-18290 GCA_036939855.1 Cyclotella choctawhatcheeana
AGCCCCAGATTTGCCTGAAACACACGCTTGCGCTAGCCGGGCGTAGCCCGCTAGTTTGAAAGGGATAATACACTTTGTGAGACACAACTGTACCATGCGTTGGATGCCAACTTCAAGCGCCCACAAAATTCAAGGGAAAGTTGTCAACAAGATGGCAGCAGAAAACGAAAAAAACGGCCGAGCACACAATGAAAATGATATGATTGACATTGACAGAATGACGAAGACGGCACCGAAGACGGCACCAGCATCAGCAGCAACACCTTGACTTTCAATAAATTTCCTGCTCGACAATTATTGTGCATTTGAAGGGAATCATCTCAAGCCATAGGCATAGATCGTGCGAAAAGTGATTTTGCAACGTGGAAATTCCCAAGCATGCCCAGCAGCACCATGTCCCCCCAAACCAACAAAGGCACCGCCCTTTTGAAAAATGCCATCAAGGCCCTAATCCTCGCTCTGTTCCTCTTATCCCTCCCATGGAATCATCACACCAATCCCTACAATCTGCCTCACCTAACCCTACCGGCTGGCATTCCATTATTCTCTCCCCGTCGGACTATCCAATGGGCCCAATTCCCCGGTCGACGTGATTTGCAATCCATGATGAATTCATTATCAGCCTCCCTCACATCCAAATATAACTTTCGCGTGTCCAATCCCGAATTGGCGTGGGAGAAGGGTGAATTGGCCTACAGTAGTTTAGGCTACACTACGTCGAATGATCGTATTCATGGGGGGAGGATCAAGAAGAACGTATGGGATAAATGGATGGATGGACTGAATGATTTCTTGCACGGGAAGAATACCATCAAGAGGAATACGAACAATATTAGGAGAAAGAGGCATGACTCACTTATTCATCGACGATTATCATCTGTGGATCATGAACAAACACTTAATACTGCGGTATACGAAGAGAAACAAAGTCTACTCTCCACATTGTGGACCTATTATCCATTGGCTACTGGTATACTATTACTCATCGGAATGATATCCATAATGATAGCGTCCTTTGTCGCTAATAGTTCCGATTCGCGTCGACTGCACAGAATGGCCCGATTGTATAATCACGAAGAACGACAGGTACTGGATGAGGAAGAAGCCGAAATCTTGGACTTTTACGAGAAAGAAATGGAAGATGGATTGTTCCGTCGTATGCTGAGTTTTGATGTGGAGGATGATGTTGTGGAGCAAGGGGAACAGCAACAGCAACCGATAACAGAGGTGGTTAGCCAGGGGGGAAGAATTTGTGAAGAGGGACCGTTGCATTTGAGGAGTGATTGCTATTACACACGTGTTTTACAGGGTGAAAATTTAGATGTGGGAATGGTTATGGATGAAACCGTAAATGAAGAAATTGTACAGGAGAACCGGTGCAGTAAGGACGATGGAGCTCTCGGAGAAATAAGCTCACGCGTCAATGAAGAATCCAGTGAAGATCATTTCCATGACTGTGAAAGCAACCCGCAGATCCAAGATGAATCATTATCTTCATCAATATCATCTCTTACTACCCCGGATGACTGTGAACATGATATTGAGGCATCCAACTCATTTAGCACGATTGATTCTGACCAAGATGCTTCAAGAGATGATGCATGTGATGCAAAAGCATCACCTAAGACACAACATATCTGCAACGAAACAGGGAACAATGGTACAAAAGTAGAGCTGATGCATCGTGAAAACATTGACTCAATAGATGTAACACCAACACCCCAACTCAAAAGACAGGTCACATTCAATCCCCAAGTTACAGTCCAAGAAATCCCTAGCCGGCAAATGAATCATCATGTGTCGACTGAAAAGTACATATTACGTATGCTTGCTACTGTTGGAATATTAATTGCCATTATTTCCTTCTTTCCGGCACATCCAAGTCTATCACCTATTGCATCAGTATCGAGAACGGAAGTGCTACGTCGGGCAGATTCGATATTGAACTCTCAATGGGACGTTGAGCTGTAACTATACCCCTCAAACATGGGCCCGCTGTCATCACCAATTTTAATTCGAGACAGATCGGTAATCGCTTATATTATTTTGCTCGTGTGGAGAACCGTTCCATTGTATATTTCATTTGCAGCAAGTGTGTGCTATAGTCGTAATATGATGTTCTATTAAACTAACATTTTAAAGTTCCAAGTTATATCTACAATACTTATCTAAACAAACAAGAAAATGTTGATAGAATATGAGGTATTACATGTTGATGAATGACATATTTCAACCTTGTTGCTGCTGAATCTTCTTCTTGCTCTCCTCTAGCTTACGTTGTCGTGCCTTTTCGGCACTCCTTGCTTTCACCTCCTTATAAAAACCTTCATACTTGCGAAGTGCCGCATCTTTCTTCTTTGAATCTTCCCGTTCTTTACGCAGATCTGCCGCTAGCGTTTTGATCATCTGATCACGTTTTTGCAATTCTGAGATTGATGCCGATTTTATATATGCACTGTTATTCACTGGGTTGTCGGCATTATTCCGTGGATACTTCTCTAAAGCTTCCTTTACTTTCAAGAACCTTTGACTGTATTCCTTTTTGAATTGTTCCATCATATTTTTAGCTGCGACGGCTTCTGATCGTGCTGCTTTGGCTTCTTCTACCTCCCGCATTAGTTGAGCGTTTTCATCACCTAATCTCTTTAGGGAATCCATGAGTTGCATGAGTTGTTTTGTGTTTGCGGATTCTCCTTGGGGAGAGGAAACTTGGTTGGTAACAGGCTGTTGTGTGGGTACCTTTTGATGAGAAGCTGTCACAGTGGACAGTGCCACAGATGCCATCATACTCCCTTGTCCTCCTCCACCCCACCAACTTTGATCTAGGCCAGTATTATTGTTGTTGGCATTTTGGTTTATTTTTGCACTGGAATCTTGTGTAGGTGCAACAGGCGCTGTAGAAGGAGTTGCTTGATGAGTATTTTCTGATGGCTTATTACCACCACCCGTAAGGAAGTTTTGTAAATGATTCGCCCTCGAACGAACACCAGCGACAGGAGACTTTAGACCATTTCCTTGTTTATTCTGCTGTTGTTGATTTGAATTTCCTGCTCCACCAACTATCCCTAGAATACCCGAAGACCACATGAAAGAGGATGACATGTACGAAGATCCGGTATTATTAGTAGGTGGGACAACGCAAAAGCTTCCATCGGGTCTAGATGACACAGCAGCTCCTAAATGTGACACGGAGGCTCCTACTTCAAGGGCCATATCCATTCCTTTTAACTCTTTTTCAAGCTTCATTCTACATTGTACCAGGCAGTAGAACAGTACATTGAGTGAACATGGTGCAATAAGAAGTGAGAACTCTCATGTGACACTCAATTTCAAAGGAAATACTGTACGTAGAAAAATACTCACAAATCATCAATGGGGTTGTCCTTATTACACCCCTGTCTATGATTCTCACCCTTTCCCCCTACATTGGACTTGTCCGCATGATTGGGTTGCTTATTATTGGCATTACTCATAAAGGTAGACCGAGCCAAAAACGTAGAATTGGTAATATCGGCTTCATGATTGGCTGTATCCAATGCCCCACGTACCGCCAACCGTATACGTTCATGTTGGGCCATGGTATGTTTCTTTTCGTTTGTTGTAGCAATACTATTACTGCCACTTGGTGCTTCTGGTTTTGATTGACTGGATCGTACAATAAAGGAAGAAGCCTTGCCCATATTCCATTGAATACCCATATCACGTAAAGACGATGCCATTTTAACATGTCCATTAGCTAGTATCAACATGGATTTGGCTAATTCTTCACTTGGTCCTAGCCCCAATGATGGATCATCTGTTGAAGGTGTATTGTTACCGTTGTTGTCGGTAGTTATACCCAATAAAGATCTGTAGACTCGTTGAAAAGCGAATGCTGCCTCTGCATGAGCATTTGCCGTTTCTACGTATAAATCATGATCTTTCTTTTCAGATGTTTGTATATCGTTCTTGGCTGCTAACGCTGTAGTCATGGAACGTGCTTTGCGTGATTTTAGGGTCGCTTCTTCTATCAAAATGGATACATCATTGTTTAGTTTGTTGTTTGGATTTCCCTCACCAGGAGTAGTATTGAGCAACACTGCTAAAAGATCTATCGGCTTCGTCTCCACGGGTTTTGTCTTATTCTTAACCTTGCTTCTTGTCTTGCCATGACTCGATGACGACGACGACGCAGATTTATCTGCGGACTTTGTGTGAGCACTACCATTGCTTGAATTATATCGAAACGGTCTGTACAGCTTCTCGTCATCATCCTCTTCTTCTAAATCAATCACGTATAAATCATCATCGTCTTCCGGTTCGCTAACTTGCAACACCGTCTTATTCTGTGATTGATGTGACGAAGACTGTTGATCGGGAACATTCGAATAGGAATTATTCGTATTCTGCAATGACAGTTTTTGAGACTGCTGTTCCATAGATGATACGGATAATGGACCCGGAGGG
Organism: Cyclotella choctawhatcheeana; assembly: GCA_036939855.1. Lineage (NCBI taxonomy): Eukaryota > Bacillariophyta > Thalassiosirophyceae > Thalassiosirales > Thalassiosiraceae > Cyclotella > Cyclotella choctawhatcheeana. The sequence goes on from JALLPH010001292.1 coordinate 4,447, forward strand.
GGGAGTGGAGGCTTGGTGCCGTATCGATAATGACCGGGTATTAAATTGTTGTAGAGTAGTCCGCCGTTTTGCTGTGGGAGCGACTGAATCGTAGTTGTTTGGGTGGGGTTCTTCGATAATCGTTGGTTGTTGGAGGACAACGCTGTCGATGATACATCGTGATGTAGGACACCTGTGGGTTGGAGGGGCGGTGGTGGATCTGATACTGCGAATGGGAGGTCCATCTTGTTTTGGATTGTCGTGTTTGTTGTCGTCGTATCCTCGTCACGAGAGAGCGTTCATCAGAGAGTTCTCACAAAGCATAAGGTAGCATGGTCATGGTGTAGAAATCAGTGCGAGTTGCATGATTGGCTATCTATTACATAATAGGTAACAGCTATGTTAGTAAGATCTACCGAGATATCTAGGGAGAGTTGGTCCACAAAGTGGCAAGTGGGTGTCATTGTCGATGTGAGAAGTGGTTGAGAAACAGATGATACATCCAATGCAGTTTGGGTATATATTAGAGTTTGTACTATGAGCATAAGAAGTGCAAAAGTAGAGGAATATTTGATACTCTCTAGATGGTCTAATTACAACCAGACTTGTGACTGAATCTTTGGTTGTTATTGATTGTTGGCCCATAGCTGGAAATGATCTGATCCTACAGGACGAGGACCTACAAAATGAATAGCTTTGTTTGATAAATTTTGTTGCTATTAAAAATCGTGAGCATGAGTTTGCACAGCATAATCTTACAGGGACCAAGAATTGATTTGGTGATGTGCTTGGAAAGAATGTCGACCAAAGCCTTAACAAATACAAGCTTAAGCAGCTTCTTATCAATTAATATATTTATATGCATTTTTCTTTTCTTTCTTTTCAACACATGTAATACCAGTTTCTCAGGACTTCGTCACCAACTGAACAAGTACAAAACATTAATACCAGAGTGAACTTGTCATTAGAATCCGAAGTCAGAAGAGGGGCTAGCCCCTGCACTGTCATTGTCATTAAATTCCTGTTCATACTGCCTCATCAGTTCCCGTTGCGCATCGAGATCAATAGTGTTCTTAACATCATTTACTTCCTGTAATGCCTTTTCGCGTGCTGCATTTCTGGCGTCTTCAGCCTCTTTCTCTTGCTCCTTGAGACGAAGGGCTTCATTGGCAGCTTCTTCTTCGCGTTTGGCGCGAACTTCTTCTCCAATTGCTTGAGCTTCCTCCATGCGTTTTTTCATTGACATGTTGGCTTCTGCAATCATCTTTTCTTCTCGCTTGGCACGGTCTGCTTCTAGGGCTTTTGAGGCTTCTGCCTCTTTTTTAGCTGCCCCCCATAGATCATCTTCCTCGTTGTCGGCATCACCGTTCTCATGTTCAGGCTTCAAATCCTGAGATGAGTTGGCAACCCAGCTGGCTGCAATATCAACAGCACGAATGTCATCATCTTCCTCAACATCAGCATCATCATCTACAAATGGGTCCAAAGCAGCTGCAGTTTCTACTTGGACCTGATTCTTACTGGTATCAGGCTCGTCATCGTCATCATCACTATCATCTTGACCCATCGAAAAAAATGACTTGCCAGAGGGTCGGATACTGGATGACTTCTCTTCTGTCTCGGGTGAAGGAGCAGGTGGTGGTGCTTGTGTCGAAGGTGCCGACTTTCTCTTCTTCCCCTTCTTTCTTTTGGGCTTGTAGTTCTAATACATTCATTTGATTCCCACATGAACACACACCACACAAAGTGGTTAGCAAAGAAATGAGGTAAAAAAGAAATGTGCGCATGCTCCGATGCCAGGGCTACAGCACATCTTACCTGACTAATGTAATGTTGGAGTTTTCTTTGTGTTACAATGTCAAGCATGTCCAAGTCAAGATCGATTTCATCATCGTCATCATTGACTCCGTCTGCCTGTCTGATAATCTCCATAGCGCCAGGGAGTAAGAACTCAGGCAAGTTATTAATATCTTCGGAGAGAGTTTCCTGCTCTTCAAGTGTTAGAGGTTCCTGGTTTACCACTGGTGGTGTCTGCTTTGCATGGAATTCAGGACTAGACGGTGGCTTTGCAATCTTTTCTTGCTTTTCTGTCTTGGCTTTCTTCTTTTTGGGCGATGTAATCTCAAATGATGGAGCTGAATGGGTCAGGGCAGAGTGGTTCTTGTTTGAACTACTCGAATGCTTGGCGATCGATCTACTAAGAGAAATCATGTGATCATTCTGCAACTGAACCAGCTGCAAAAGTTGGTCGAATGCTGCGCGAGGTACAGTGTCGCCACCTTTTTTCGATGCAGCTTGAGTAATAGAGTCCATCAAAGTCTTGGATTCGCTCATAAATTCACTCAATTTCATACGCCTATGATCATTCCCACCTCCCTCTTCGGTGCTCTTGCGCTTGCTTTTCTTCTTGGCTTCTTTCGCTAGCTCCGCTTGCGAGGGTTTATTCTTGCCCTTGCCTCCCTCCAGGGCACGTTCCACGCTCTTAACTTTGTTATTAAAAAAGGACGCCAAAGAACGCGCCGCGATAGCAACTATGCTATCAGGAGTGGAGTTGAATAGGATGGCATTCTCGAAAACTAGTCGTACCAGACGTATGAATTCTTGTGGGTCAGTTAATTCACCAGTCTCTAGTCGAGATTGGATAGTACCCAAATCCATGGGTTCGTGGATTACATCAAAATAGGTTGGGATACCCAATGCAATAGGATCCACGGGGGCGATGAATATGGAATTCAAATCTTTGCTAATAAGATCTTTCAGTAGTAAACGACATTTTTCCAAGACATCGGGATCGTCTTCCTCCAATCGAAGCGGAACTTTCACCTGTCGACCGGACTCACGACGCTGCAACATGGAGGCGGACGGTGCTGTTAAGTTCGTAGATGGTTTGGAAGTACTCGCCGCCTTCGTCGAAGAACCTACTAATGCCTTGCCGCTGGCATGTGTCGTCGCACCCGGCACCATTTCGAGGGGATACACACGATACAAGATGAGATGACCGCTTGTGGCGGTTTGACAAATGAGCGTCCCTACAATATCATAGACACCCATGGCGTTCGTTCCCTTTCCATACACGTTGTAACTACCCGATATATTTTTAACAAACTTCAAAACAACCTGCTCATCTCTCACGGTGGTATACTTGGACACCCCCCTTTTCATTTTGAACGATCCCCTGTACCTAGCCGAATCGATGGGGAATATGGCATTGCTGCCATTTTTCTGACGGTCGTCATGCCTCGATGCTCCCACACTCTCCATACGTTCCAACATAGACTTGGCATCCTCCTCGGCAATATAGGGTATTATCCCAAAGTGGAATGAACTGGTCGACGAACCATTCGACAATTGATCAAAGGTTATGGCCCAATTCCCCATGCAGGAATGATGACCATCGTCGGTTATTTTGAAAATACCCTTGGATACAGCGCCGTAAACCGAGGGGGGTGATGCTACCGGTATTAGTTCGGAGCCGTCGGGTGATTTCACGTCGTCAAATGAAAGCGGGAGGTTTTCCAACGATAGATCCGGGAGAGCGGATGACTTTTCGGGACGGGAAGAGCTCGACAGTAGACCCGGGGCGGGTGTGATGTCTATCGCTTCCTTGTGTACATTTTTCTTACTGGAAATTTTGACCTTGTGCATCACGAAATGACGAAACAATGTAATAGTTCCATCTTTATCCAATACTCCGCTAATGGTATATTTGCCGTACATGTTACTACCCTTGCCCTCGACATTATGATACCCCTCATTATTTTCAACAAATTTGAGATGAACATCTCGTTCCGGCACCTTGGTCTTATTATGATGTCCATTATTCGTAGATGTTGATGCGGCAGCGAGAGGATCGGCATCGACGTAAAACCAACCGGTATATTTTCCCGACAACGGAAACACCGTCGATTCGCCGGAGCATTTATGTTGATACTCGAATTTATTCAACACCCCCAATGCCGATGGCACCGCTCCTCCTCCTCCACCTTTATTATTATCGCGTGATTTATGTTTCTCCTTCTCGAGGATATAATTCAATCCCATGGCCCAATCGCCCGATATTGTATGAACCACATCACCCATCCCCAAGGATAAATTCTCCGAGGTATGACGCGATAACGTCCCACGCAAACAAATGACATTTTCGGCCGGTAATTCGGTGGGATTGGGTTTCACCGCCGGCTCCTCCTTCTTCTTATCGGTAATAGCCGATGCCGGGGGTGTATTGGTAACGGTATACTGCTTAATCAATCGTATGTTATATCCCGGATCATCTTCTAATTCGCTTTTCGTGGCGGTACCGTTTAATTCAAACACGCCGTATTCGTTCAATCCGGTTCCGGTGACGGTGTACGTATCGTTGCCGTTGGAATCCTTTTCCTTTTTGGTGAATTTTAACTTGACGCCGCTTTCCTGAACGCTCTTGCGTTTGGTCTTGATCTTCCCCTTGGAATTTTTCACCTCCCACGCCAGGGAGAAGGTGCCGTGATACTCTCCGTCGGCCGGGAGGATTTTAATGTCCTCGTCGGGGGGGATGTTGCGTAGGAGTTCGAATCGTTGGGGGGTGGAGGTGGTGGAGTGTTCGAATTTCCAGTTGCCGCGTATTTGATGACGGCGAGAGCCCTCGTGGGAGGAGTAGGAGAGCGTGCCTATGAGGAGGGGGTGGTTTACTGGAGGTGCTGTTGCTGCCGTGGCGGCGGCGGTGTTGTTGTTATCATTGTTGTTGTTATCGTTAGCGGCGGCAGTATCAGTATTATTGGAGTCGTCGTTGGCGGCACCATTGTTATTTGTGGTCGTGACCCCATCGTCATCATGATGAGCGTCTCCGTTGGAGACAGCAGCAGCGGCACCGGCACTACTGCTATTATTACTATCAATCACTACAGTGTCATCCTTGTTGAGTAGATCTTCGTCTCCGTTGTCATGATTGGAATTAGATGATGGGTTCATGACCACGATCCGCATTATTTGGACATGGTGGTTTCCTGCCTTCGAATTGGGTCAAATTATTAGCGAATTATGGGGAAATAACCCCCTTTATTGTATCATGTTAGTTTCTTACATTTTTGCTAATAATGGAGGCGTGCCTCCATAAAGTAAAATTATCGCCTCCTAAACTATCTTCCACCAGCTCATAACCTTCTCTTCCCCAGAAGATCTTCGATGGTCGATTCAAGACAACAACGCACGATGATGTCTTGTACATTGTACATCTTCTATTAAACAATATTATTGGGGGATGTTGGACCGTTTTAGTTACGAGAGTCGCGGATCGAATCGACGTAAGGGCAGAAAGAATGAAATGATATTTACTATGAAAATTTCACAACATTGCACTGTAATGGCGTTGGGGTAATGTACTACTTGAACTTATCAAGGTTCATCGGGACGGCGATGGAAAAATAATTATCATTACAGATAATGTTGGATTGCAACTTTTTTATTACGTCTCTGTTCTTCTTGGAAACAGAATGGAGAGTTTCTGAATCGAGGGACGAAAGTAATAATGGATTAAGAAACAACATAATGAAATGATATGGGGGGAGAGAGGTCTTGATCATATTTCTCACACATGGAATACAAATTCAAATATATTTCATGGAAGAACTGAGATGAGAATGTTATGGTGACAAATGTCAGATGTCAGTTACATTTTTATAATGACCTGTTATTCTTTTAATTGCACTGACGCTCAAGAGTGGACGAGTTCGGTAAAGCTATTTTGGACTTTGTATCCATATCATATTGGAATTACATGACAATATTCTTGGGGATCTGAGTCGTTGACATGCAATTTGCGCGGGGTTGGGGAGTTCGCTCAGGCACCCCAGGTGTTTCATGACCTGAGTCGCATACAAGTCGCATGGGTGTGTTTCAAAATATAGTGATGAAGAAATCACTAAAACAAAATTGATAACAAAGAAGACTATCTATATTCATTGATTGCAGCAGTTGACATCAAGACAAATGTAGATATTCAATACTGGAGACTTATATAAAAAGGTAGACATTTAGAAGGGAAAGCTTGTGGTAGATAATGGAGCATTGAAGTTGAAGTGGAGCGCTGATAAGTAATAACGACCGAAACGTGTATAGACGGCCAAGCAACTAGCAGAGGCTTTAGAATTAATACCGAAGAAGAAAAGATGATGTTGTGATAGATCTTGATATTTAAGACAAGTGAAAGAGCGCTTCATGACAGGCAGAGATTGCTTGAATTCTATAATAATGTAAACCTTATTCTTAGTACTTCGATCATTGAAAATGAAAGTAGTTATGGATATTGTATATGTAGTTGGTCTTGACATCAGATACCAGCTCCATGCTTTGCATCTGATGATATCCAAACGAGAGTAACAGAGCATTGCAGTACCTCAAGGCTCAGGCTCGGCCTGGGGCAACGCCAAAGAAAATCCCAACACCCGTTGCACTGCCACAGTCTACAAAGTAGCCGAGATCTTTGCTAAATGAACGAAGTCTACAATTTTAAAGTTATCACGGGAATCATTCAGAATGATGGCATCTGTGCCATCGATGCAAACAAGTTCGCCTTCCATACCAACGTCGGCGCCTCCAGTCATCCAGTCACGAGTACCATGTCATCTTCTTGTGGCGCAACCATGGAAATATCTTCATTTCGGACAGTTCTGGTAGTCTTATCTTCCAATTCAATCAGTGCCATGCTTCCATTGATCTTTTTGATGACTGCTTCTGCATTATTTTGCTTCAGTTGAACGCACACACGCTCCATGAACCAAACTGTTGCTTGTTCACTAGTCTTGGCTTTCTTCCTCATGGGTGAATCTGATGATTGAAATTCAGCCATGTTGCCCTTGGCAGAATCAGACAGTATGTAATCATCCTCACGTGTCATGGCAAAATGGCTCTCGTTAGAACTCCTCGAAAGCTCTTCATCATTAGCAACCTCAATTCCACCAGAAACTAAATCAGGACCAGCAACTAGAAGCCTGAAGGCTCCCACGGCATTTCCTACACTGCCAGCAATCATAAAGGGGTACATTTTGCTGATTGGGTCGCGAGTAATTGCAGCTGCTGGGTTTTTTGCCATGATGAATTCAAGCATTTCATTCATAGCTTCAATCTGCTCAGGCGTATTGACCGTCTTCTTGTCATCCTCATCGTCGCTGTCATAAAAATCAGATTCACTTGAGCTATAATCTGGCAATAGTATACCACTTGAGCGATAAAATGGCAATGGTATACTATTGCTATCTTCTTTCTTGGTAGCGATGGCACGTACTGAGACGACATGGTGAATAGGAAGCCTTCCAGTTGCATCAGCCAACGATGCAAGATTTGGAAATCTTTCGAAACACATTTTAATGTGCTCGTGGGAGGTGAAGTCACAATCGCTGCTCTTCCACCCATTACTTGGACTTGACAAAGTTTGGTGTTGCACCAAGCATTGATTCATCAAGTCAAGAAGCAAATTTACCTGATCTCCATATGCCAAGCTGCCAGTTATTGTATCCAATACAAACGAAAAATAGGCTTTTGCAGATATGCATCTCGCTCCTAATTCGTCCTTGTCTTCTAGTGATCCATGATCGATCACAGCCCGAATTGATTGAAGGAGTGCCAAGTGCTTTGGTGGAGGGAAGAAGTGTGGAAGGAGGCAGTGAGGACAATTTGCGAATTTCTGCACATATGTCAACAGACAATCTTGAGTGGCTTCGCAATGGTTTGTATCGTGTAGTCCATGTAGTCTAAACAAAAGTTCGCCGATATCAATAAGTTGATCACTGGTGGAATGCTTGATCCAAAATCCAAGTGCACTATAAACAAGATGTCCATTCCAGTTGTACTCTGTAAAAATCCTGTGCATCTTCGCAATAACATATTCGGTTGATTTCATGAAAGAAACATTCGTGTTGTCGGTGGCGAGTAGATCACTGATAGCTGTGGTTACACATTGCTCCCCAAATTCAGCGGCGGCTTGGCTTCCAATTCTTGTTAGTTTCATGGCAAATTCAACTCTATTGAGAAATACAATTAGACTGATACGGCTTCGAATCCGAGCACCAACATCATGACTGATCTTCTTCCTTTCTGGATCACAGAGTAGAGGAGTGATACTTTTGGAAAGTGTTTCCCACCTAAATTTCTTGATCACAAGCAAAATGGAATCCCATAGATCTTCGTCAGGTTCTATCGAAGGAGAACACAACAATAACCTTTGAATGAGAGAAATGACAATGCTTGACTTCTGATAGGATTCGAGTAGCATCTCCAGCAACAATCGAGAGTTAGAAGCAACGATCTCGCAATGCTGAGTTTCTTCGACAACTGTTAACAAACGATCAAGTAGAGCGCAATCCAAAGCCGGAACAATGCTGTGTCTTATTGCATTAGAAACACCCTCACGGCCAGTAAGACACCTGAGCTCAAACTCTGCACTAGAGTCATACGCAAGCAGAAATGTAGATGTATAGATCATCTGCAACACTTCGTTCTCCCCACTGAAGTTAGGTGCACCCCAGTTATCTTGTATCATTTTACTATCAGTAAGCACCATGGCAGCGCGATGTTTTGGATTTTCGTTGTCAATTTTCATGATGTGGGGGTGCGAATAGCCATAATAATCATAGCCTTCATAGTCAGAAAATTCTTGAGTTGTTGCTATCGCTTCTTCAATTGGAGCAAAGCTGAGAATTTTCTCTAGCCAGTGTTTATCAGCTCCTCTGCCATGCTCATCGTAGACACGTACAATGGAGCTGGAAGTTTTTCTGCAACTTCCACATGCACAAGACGTCTTTTTTGCTTGAACTATCAGAATCTTCCAGTCTTTTCCAGCAGCTTTGATGGCCTCAGCTTTCGCTCGGTGAGGATGTGATAGAGCACTCAGTCCATCATTCCCGAGAGCCGAATCACTGTAGTCGTTGGCTAAAGGGATCAGAATGATACGATCATGGCGAGGAAGCGCATCCAATGATTGCTGAAGAGGTATTTTTGACGTAGTGAGAACCGCAGCTGAGGGGAGTTGACCTGAGCCTTCGGTGAAATTCAACGAATAACATAGTAGTAAACGGTATCCGCTTCTAATCATCTCCATCTTGTACTGGCAGTCGGTGTAGTGACATAGAACATGGCATTTAAACTCATGTTCGCCTGTAATCTCGCCCAAATCAAAGTTTGAAGTCTTTGACTCATCTTCCTCCTCGTCTTGACCCTCTTTGTCTTGTCCGTCATATATTTGAAATGAGCCCCCGGTAAAAGACGACGGCAGCTGTACTAACAATGTTCCAACTTTGTGACAGTTCTCCTCTCTGTTGGAGCACCAATCAATGCTACTTTCGTTCTCCATGTACATCAAGCTCTCCAAATCGGCCGACAGACGTATTGGATTAATACCCAACTTCGAAGCAAGAATATCCAGCAGCTTTCTCAACGATACATCCCATTCGGGGTTTGTAGTTTTCACCTCTTCAGATTCAATCTGCCAGACCTTTGTGAAAACATCATCGTTAATGCTGCAGCTTACTGACGGGTCTTTGAGAGACTTCGCTTGATCTCGCGTGATGGGTAGTGGCAATTTGCCGACTGATTTCACGTGAAGACCTGGGAGAATTGGGAGAGCTCTGGAAACAGCGGAATCGAAGGTAGCAGTAATAATTCGTTAGATTGTGATTTTTCACGGGCATGACATCCCACTGCAATCGATTCTATTCGGATCCCACTTTTCAGCAAGCCAAGAAGCCAATGATAACAGCAGCTCACAATCAAACGAATATCCGTATTACTTGGTCATTGGCATAAACAACAGCGAGCAGCTTCAGCTAGAAGAATAATCAATATTGTTTAAATGAAAATACACAGTCTGATATTCCGAATGATTATAACAACCGCCAATTCAAAGTTGTAGCTTCTGGAAGCAAGTGAAAGTAACTACCACTCGCCGACAGCAATGCTACAATCAAATTGTCACACAAATAAATCTTAACTTACGGCAATGCCATTGTTCCATCAGCTTTACCCCCGAAGCAAGAATTGCCAACAAAGTTGACATCCTTCAAAGCTTGATGTACCGCAAATCTGCTTGATCTCTGCGGCTCGATGTTCGGAGCGGCAGCATTGTTGGCGGGCTCCTGAACATCCGCATTTTCCTGGAGAACTCCGACATCAACCTCCATTTTCTGCAATGGTGTGTGACTGGTGCGAGCTGACTTGAAGGTTGTCTGCCGTTTGAAAGTAATCAAGAACTTAACTTTCTTCACTGATGGCCTGATGGCGAGCGAGCTGGGTGGGTGTGGGTGCTGGGCTGTGCTGGGCTTCGTAGGTTCGTTCTTCGTTCGAATGAGTAAGGCACCTACCACTATTCTATGACCCTATCACACGATAGTAGTGGAGGTACCATAAATATTGGGGGCAAAACTGCTACATGAGTGCCAGCCCGCCCGCCGCCTGCCAGCTCACAGCTTTCATCTGCTTTCATCCAGACCAGCCACTGTCGACGAGAAAAATGATGAATAAGGTGTAGCAAAGCAATATCAATACAACCACAAACTTCAAACTTGATAGCCATCATCAGCCATTATTACCTACAATGATTAGACAAATGCGTAAGTTATATCGTCATATACAATGAGCCACGCTTTTTCTGCAACGGCGAGCGAGGATTAAACTATTAACTATCTAGCACTCACATCATTTCCAATACCCGACCCTCAGTCCAAAAGATTCCGGGAGGACAAAACGTTCAAGCCTTCGTAGGTACCTCTATCCTCCTCGGTTTATGTGCCATCCCCGTCTTTGGAAAAGACACCAAAGCAGGCCACGATTTGTTCAGTCAAGAAAAACCTCAGGCCATTGTGGACAGTGAGAGTAAGATGAGGAGAGAGTATTATGACAGTAAAGGCGAGCAGCGTGGATCAAAGTAAAAGTTTTAATATCCAGGCTGAAGCTGTTATAGACAACTAATTGATACAACATAGAACAATGAACTCGCCAAATGACGAAAAAGACGCAGAACAAATGAGATTAGAGTTTGAAGCATTTATGCTACAAGGTAAAGCCACTAGCTCAGCTACAAGCGGCGATGCCTCTTCTGCAAATACAACAATAACAATATCAAGCAACAGCAAGAAGAAGAAAAAGAAAAAGAGGCCATCTACGGGTCCATCGCCACAGAAAACACCAACAACAACACCCACTAAAGATTTGCCTTCTCCCAACAAAAAAACGGATCAATCAACAAAAAAGAAATATTACCAACTCCTTCACTCCTTCTCTAACAAAATACAACAGTCTTGGTTTGAGCTTGATAATCAGATATTGGCAATATTAACAAGTATTGTTGGAATACGTGAACGACTACCATTGGAATGGAAGTTACTGAAAATATATGATAATACAGCAAGATGTAAAGATGAGGAAGTGGAGGTAGAAGACTGGAAACAACATGGATTTCGGGGGAAGAATGAGAATCGACCTCTGCATTTACACCGTGACGACGTGCAGTTAGCACTTGAGAATGATATGGAACAACATGAAAAGATGATAAGTGCATTACGATCTCTTGTAACGGAATTGTCGGAATGTCATGAGTCGTTGGGGAGGGTTGTTGACACAATATGGACGTATCATTTAGATTGTCAGCAGGACATTGATATAATGTTGGATGATGAAAATGAGCAAGAACTCGATGCATTAGTTCAAAATGCTACTGCTTTGTTTCAAGTATTATCAACAGAGCTGTATAGGAAACAATGTTTGATTCCGTCAGTGATTGAAACAATAAATGACGAGGTCTTGGGTGAGGAATCAAATATGACTGGCAAGGGCGACACACCTGTTGAAGTCGCACGTGTTTGTGCCAAGTATTGGACTCGTCAAATCAACCAAAATTTGATCACTTGGGTAAAGACATTAGGAAAGCAGTAGTCGTCGTTCAAAGTACAACTTAATTTAACACAATAATTACTATATACCCTCTGCCATATTCATGTCTGGAAGATTGATATCTATGCCACCGGCCGCCCCTGAACCACGACCCCTACCAAAACTCCCTTGTACAACACCAAGTCTCTTAATATCATCTAATGTTTCTCGAGGCACAGTGGTACTCCACAGCGCTTCTCGCAAACTAAGAGGATCTTCTCTTTTCTCAAACGCAGCAGAACCTGACGTTGGTGGTCGATAAGAACTCTCTTGAACAATCTCTCCGTGTTCATCTATACAAGGTGTCACTTCTTCATCATCTTCCAGCAGTGCAGTGTTGGATATTGTTTCTTGAGACTGACTGTTTCGCCCCCCGACATTATTATTGCTCCTTCGCACCTTGTCTATTTTGGCAAAAAGTGTACCAATAAGACCTCTCTGCCTCGAATGTTTCATCTCTTCTGGAAGATAATCTCGATAGGTAAATGTGAACATGTGCGCTATAGCAAAGAAAGCCATCTCCACGCACACTAAGTAGTCTATAAGTGCGTTGGCAACGTCCTCTCCACTCCAAGATCCAATATCATCAATAAGTCCTTGACTGTAAAGAAAGTAAATTCCTACGCTTTGCCACCAAGTGAAGAAGACTACTCCTTTTACACATAAGAATTTTCCCACGGGCCGCCAATTGACAGGAGAACGCAAGTCGGATTTCACAGCATGAAATAGTTTCACCAGACAATACATTGCGTACAAGACCGAGATATTCAAAATGACTGTAATGTAGGCATAGGCATAATCCCAACTGAAGGTTCCTTCACCATACAAACCACTCGGAAGCAAAACAAATGTAGTAAGCAACGTCAAGAATGTCTTGATCACCACATACTGCAATACACCATGCTTAATCTTGAACAGGAATTCTTTGCCCATTTGCCAGCGCTCCATTCGAAAGAAACTGTGCATAAACTCCATATGTTCACCCAAATGATCGTCTTTCATTGTTAATATCATAACCATACGGTCTTCCCCTCCCAGCAATTCAATGAGGTAATACACAAAACTTTGAATCACATACGCCTCGTACAAATCTCGTATCGTGTCAATGTAAACTCGAGCAGGGCCGTGAAACCGTAACGACAGCCAACTTTGAACACTATACAACGGTACCATAAAGAGTATCCGTACTACAAACTTTTGTACATCCGGAGCATACCAATTGTACAAATGACTCAATATTTCACGTATACTCAACACTAATGTAATCACACAGAAGCCGGCCGCCGAGTAGAAGGCGGCAATGTCCGTTTTACCCTGTTCGGCATCGGCAATGGCTGAGTTTAACAACAGCGGGAAAACAATCAGTAGGAATACGGCGGAGGAGGATACTGCCAATATATGCCCGAGTTTCTTCATTAGTAGGGATGTACTCGGTAAGGATCGTGTGAGACTGAACGGTTGCGCCGATTTGTCACTTGCCAGTAATCGATTTTCTAATGATTTTGTATTATTGTTACTTGGTTGTAAACCCCAAAAGAGTGATTGTTTAGTAGAGTAGCTTTCATCGTTCTTGTCCAATCTATTATTCGTCGGATCATTAAATCTGAGAGGATGGTCGTCCTCCTCGGCTGCCGTTAGGGGGTGGCGTAAGTTGTTGTTATTGGCTTCTTCTTCTTGGTGGAGTGATAGATTGCCCCAAATGGAAGGCGGTGGGATGGACGCAGGACCATTGCCGACTTCGCTATCATCATTCATTGTGTCCGCTGGACATGGACGTGGAAAGTGGAAAGTGGAAATAACAAGTGGAAAAGTCAAAGGGCCAAGTGGGAGCCATAAAGACAGGGCGTTTTCGGAGCGTTTTAGGGGCATATTGCGCCCCTGACCGCCCATTATCTACCCATAATCGCCCTTTGTCAGCAGGGGTTGCTAATCGTCAAAAATTCTTCCGCCTGCATGCCTGTCGACTGGCA
>JALLPH010001293.1:0-10968 GCA_036939855.1 Cyclotella choctawhatcheeana
ATTGATTCCTATGCACGATGGGGTTGAGGGTCGCCTGAAGCGTTTTAGATTAGCCAAGAGAAAAAGTGAAAAGAGAGTGAAGGGGTAAATACTAAATACTGTACTTTAAGGGTACCTAGAGAGTGAAGATAGAAGAGAGGAGAAAGATCAATTCCCTCTAGAAGAATTTCATACGCACTACATATTTATCGTCAAGAACACACTCGTCAGACGTCAGCCCCAAGTCGAGAACACACACAATAAACTTACTTATAATACAACATGAGTGAATTAAGCGAATCGGTTTCATCAACACGGCAGAACTGGCGACGAGTGCGTCGGACCCTCTTCTTCATTCTAGCTCTCCTTTATGCTTCGTTACTGTTATCGTTTTCTGTTATATTTCTCGAATGCCCTGAGTTTTTGCAGTACTTCTTCGGTGACACTGGAACCAGAAATGACGCATTTGTTCTCTCTGGAACTCGACGTCTTTACATACCCGGAGCTGGTTTCTCAGGCTTCTTTTATACTTTAGGTCGACTTAATACACTTCTCGATGGTGCAACAGGGCAACACGACGACGAATATTACTGCTTTTCGGCTGGATGTCTTGCATTGGTTGCATCGTTTATGGAAATACCCCTGACCCAAGTCGTAGAGATGTAAGTTCATGTTTTGTTTCCGATGGATCGCACGCTTTGCGTCCGAACTCTAATCCAAATTTGCATGCACAATATCATTTCTTAGCGCTCATACTTCCAGAAGGAAGTGGATGAGCGGCGAAATTGGCAGATACGAAGTAGTTGGTAATTTTGTTGATGAAATGCTCCAGATAGGTACTGTGGAAGAATACGGTTCATTCAAGAGTTCTTCATACGATATCAGATTGGACCACAACGAGTACTCTACAAATAATGAAACTGTCCGGAATACAACTTTGAAGCAAAGTCGACCTCACAAAATACTTCAGCATCTACCAAAGATGTACATCATTACTTCCACATGGAGCAGAGAAAATTATAAAATCAGCAAAAGCATACGAACACCGTCCACATTGTTAGAATTAAAGCAAATGCTTCTTCAGACAATGTGGATCCCATTTGTCACTGGAGAATCGCTAGGAAAGCAAGATCATTCTGGCGAATATCATAATGATGGCGCGTTTGTTGCTCTATTACACGGATGGAAAACAATATTTGGGAACAAGAAGCGGATAGATACAAATCATGCCTTGAAACTACCCTGGGATGCACAACTTATCTTGAACGGGCTCAATATTGACCTTGATGAGGAGTTAGCTTTGCACTTTTGGAACAAAGGCCTTAACCGAGAAAACGCCAACAATATAGTTGTTGAGAATTCTTCTATCCTGAAGCAATTTCTCGTCTGTACCTCAACAAGCTCCTTTATTCTTGCTTACTCTTGGAAGTAAGTCTGGTAGAAGTTAAATTCTTGTGTTTTATTGATGTGTAATTTTGAATGTGTAACACATATGTAACAATTTAATAAAAGTAATCAGTAATAGTTAAGTGCTTGATTTTTGTTCCTTAGATCATGCATTGTTCGACAGTGTCTGTTTCATTCCTTCTGATGAACTTTTTTGGTATAGCTTTCTTTTTCGACGACGGCGATATTTTCGTGACAACATCCTCGCTGGCAGTATCATTGACAGTAGCTACATTACTATTGCTTGATTTTTGCATTCTTCTTCTTTGGCGATAACGCATGCTCATCATTATTGTTAACATTGACTTTTTCCAGCTTGCGTTTCTTGTCTTGCTTTTCCTTTCTTGCCAAACTCCACGCTTTCGATTCATTGCCACTAGTTTCTTCTAACTTTTCAATCATAAGCTTTACGTCTACTAATGAACGAAGCTTGATGTTATCCTTTGGTGAAAAGTAGTATTTGTCAGGTCCCTTTCCATTCAAACGAGGTATTGATTGTTCTTTCCACCCCATAGGTAAGCTTTTTGCTGGTTGTGCTGTAACATTAAATCTATGAAGATGCTTTGTGTTAGACAATTTTTTTGTTGCAACACGTTTCCCTCTTGATGCCTTGTCTTCATACACAGTTGCGATATCTTGCTCCACTGCCTCTTGGGATGAAGTTAATCTTCTACTACTCGTGGTTTTTGCTGCTGTCTTTTTCTTTTTGGTTGTGCTCTCAACTTGCGAGATTCTTTGAGGCATCAGCGATGTTTCTTTGAGCATTAGATGTTTGGTGACCACCAACGCATTTGAATACTGTTTCTTCAACGCCGATCCTGCCAAATTCCGCAGAATTCTATTCACCCCCCAATCTCCAGTAATCATAGCATCTTCTGCCTCCGTGCTGTTGAAGTCAGAAATCCACGTGGAGGGTAAGACGCAATCTTTATCCTCTTGATCCCAATCCTTTATTTCAGAATGTGCGTAGAACCTACCACGAGGATGTTCCTCAATTAGAATCACCTTCGTTAGTTCGTCGTTTCGTGTAAACGGCGTAACATGATTGCTGAATTTACGTATCCTGAAAAATACCATGTCTAATTCCAACACTGACCTTGGCCCCTGCACATCATCTGTATACTTGCGAGGGAGAGTTCGTAGAATACTTAAACCTGGAGTGGACAATGGAAATAATTCATCTTGACTACAAGGATGTAACGTGACATTGATGTCCAGGCATCCATCAGTTACATCATCATGTTGAGCCCACGTTGGCTTGACAATTAGTCCATGGGACGCTCCAAACAACAGTTGATACGCGGTTAGCTTTCTAGGATGTATCGATTTGAGCAATTCGAGTAGCTTGGACTGTTGATATATACTCTCGATGATGAATTGTGCAAATTCGCTGTAGCTCTGGTTTGGATCGTAGATGGAAGTGACGAGAGGTCTTTCAAGGGGGTAGTGAACGACGGTGCTGACGGAGGGCATTGTGTGATATTGTGTGATATCTTGTGTGATTGGGTGTGCTTCGTCGAAATTGGGAGGAGTGTCCCGGGTTGAGAGTTGAGAGCATTTGAAGCCTGTATAACCTAAAAACTGTATAACTGATTTCTGGCGCGAAACAAAATTCGGCCGGCCGAATCCATCTGAAATGTATCCGTACCAGTTCCGCTGTAAACAAGCGACCTTATAACCCTTCAACCCTGAATATTATTGAATGAGAATATTCGCGATGATCTTAGGTCAAATTCGATATATAATACTTAATACATTAATACATTGCATCGCTAATTAATAAGCCGTTGAAAATCGGATATAAAATTATTTAAGCGGATACGAAATTTTTTTTCTTCGCGCCAGAAATCAGTTATACAGTTTTTAGGTTATACAGTCTTAAATACCATCATTCTGTTCTTTTAGGCCCACTCCAGGCTGGTTGAGTTTTAGGCTGACGCGTCTACGTACAAGTACTAATTCCGTGATACTAAAGCCCTCTTTGGATTACTCAACCAGCCAAAAGTTAGCTTTAAAAATAAACCAAGATTTTTTATACGTAGATAGTAAGAGTGAATCTTAAAGAACAGAATGGTGAGTAATGTAATAATTTGGTTCCTAAGTCAACAGCAGTAGATTTTGTTTTGCACAGATAGCATCACCACCCACAGGAATACTGATTGGGTTTTATCCATTAGCATTAGTACATGGCCATCATAATCATAATACCGTAGTTTGTATATAAATATAAGACAACAATCTAAATCTAATGTGATCATCTATTAAAGCTAAAGCCAAACAATCTACCAGTACCAGGAAACAAATCATTAGTACAGTTGGAGAGGAAACTGCAATCTCTCAATCATCGATCCTGTATTCAACAACCGCATGCTGGTGTATATTCTATTTTCTGCAAAGGTAATATAGCCCAGGTTTTCTTTGAATTCGCAGGGTCGCTCTAACTCGTAATTTGAGCCGACAGAACTTTTTCAGCTGGCCAAATTGACCGCCGGTTGCCTCCAAATGAGAACTCGACCATTTTGAATTTTACTCTAGAGAGAACTGCACGAAAAACCAGCAGTTCCAGCTTGAAGAAGTGAGGGCTACATATGTGTTGTGGTACTACCATACTGTGTAAGAAGAGTCAGACTACGATTCAGAGGGGAGGTCCCGTTTCTCCCAGACTCCCACCAGCCCAGACTGAAGGGAAAACGTTGTGCAACAACAGAGGTGTTACTCAAAAAAATGACTTCTACTGATTCCCACGTAGATTTTGCCAAGATTTGTGGCGCGTTTAAACTTTTACACGGTTTGCGTTTTTGATTTTGCCACACAACGATCTCACACTTCTCTGTCGCGGAGCAAGTTCATCGCCTTTTCAACGAGTCCTCTTCTCTTTCACCCCTCCTTTCAACCATGCGTGGTAAGTTTATTCGTTCGTTCGATTGATTTGTATTGTTGTTGCGGTCTTTGTGTGATTTGTTCGTTTGGGCGTGGGATTCGGGGGAGACGGAGGTTCGAGACGACTGTTCTCGAGTTGACGTTTGAAATGCAACCCGTTTACCTCGAAAAGGGCGATCTTTTCCTGTCGTATCGTAGACGAACGATGAAGAATGTATTGAACAATTGATCAGAGATCTCTTTGTCGTTTGATCTTTCGTGACCTTTCGAATTCCATTGCTTATCATCTCCCCCACTCTTTTTCAGAATGTATCTCAATCCATATGGGCCAAGCCGGTATCCAGACCGGAAACGGCTGCTGGGAACTCTACTGCCTCGAGCACGGCATCCAACCTGATGGCCAGATGCCAAGTGACAAGACCGTTGGAGGAGGAGACGATGCCTTCAACACTTTTTTCAGTGAGACCGGTGCCGGAAAACACGTCCCTCGTGCCGTTTACGTTGATCTCGAGCCCACCGTGTGTGACGAGGTGAGGTCTGGAACCTACCGTCAGTTGTACCACCCCGAACAGATCATTAGTGGAAAGGAGGATGCCGCCAATAACTACGCCCGTGGTCATTACACCATTGGAAAGGTGAGGGGGGACGATTGATTTTCAAAATGCTTGCTTGCCGTGTCAACTCTGACATCACAATCTCGACTCTTCTAGGAAATCGTGGACCTCGTTCTCGACAGGATCCGTAAGTTGGCCGACAACTGTACTGGTCTTCAGGGTTTCCTTGTCTTCCACGCCACTGGTGGAGGTACTGGATCTGGTCTCGGATCACTTCTTCTCGAGAGGCTTTCGGTTGACTACGGACGCAAGTCCAAGCTCTCCTTTGCAGTGTCTCCTTCTCCCCAGGTTTCTACTGCTGTGGTTGAGCCTTACAACTCCGTGCTCTCGACCCATGCCCTTCTTGAGCACACCGACTGTACCTTCTGCCTTGACAATGAGGCCCTTTACGATGTGTGCCGTCGCAACCTTGATATTGAGCGTCCTACCTACACCAACCTCAACAGGTTGATTGCTCAGGTCATCTCTTCCTTGACGGCCTCCCTTCGTTTTGACGGTGCATTGAACGTGGATGTCACTGAGTTCCAGACCAACTTGGTGCCCTACCCTCGTATCCACTTCATGTTGACCTCGTACGCACCCGTCATCTCTGCTGAGAAGGCCTACCACGAGCAACTCTCGGTCGCCGAGATTACCAACTCCGTCTTCGAGCCTGCTGGTATGATGACCAAGTGTGATCCTCGTCACGGAAAATACATGGCCTGCTGTCTCATGTACCGTGGAGATGTTGTGCCCAAGGATGTCAACGCGGCTGTTGCCACCATCAAAACCAAGAGGACCATCCAATTCGTGGACTGGTGCCCCACTGGTTTCAAGTGCGGTATCAACTATCAGCCTCCTACTGTCGTGCCTGGAGGAGATCTTGCACGTGTCCAACGTGCTGTGTGTATGGTTGCCAACACAACTGCCATTGCTGAGGCTCTTTCTCGCATTGATCACAAGTTCGATCTCATGTACGCCAAGCGTGCCTTTGTTCACTGGTACGTTGGTGAGGGTATGGAAGAAGGAGAGTTCAGTGAAGCTCGTGAGGATCTCGCCGCCCTCGAGAAGGACTACGAGGAGGTTGGCGCTGAGACTGCCGAGGGTGAAGGAGAAGAGGACTTTGATGAGGAGTATTAGATGGGCGGAATGTAGTATGATGGTCAGTTGTTGGGCTAGACGACCGGCAAAAGCAATTGACTTTCATTCCAATTCCGTGTATTCAGTATTATTCTACAATAACTTTCATTAGAATCCATTGCTTTGAGAGTGTTACTACTATGTAACTGATTAGACAAAACCGTAACTCTCTCTAGAAATCAATCGCCGTTCATCTGACAATATTCACCCTTCTTTTTTATTGAAAGGTCTCTGCTTACCTCAAAGATCGACAGTACCTTTCTATCATCATCATACAAATAATCTACTAACTTTTCACTTTTCTTGACATGATAAAACACGAGGACAGTTATTGTAATGGCTCATCCATCATGCATCAGATGCCAGTCGACGAATCAAAACAGGAACAATTGCCGTATGATTATAAACTGAGGCCATGCACATCTGCGACGGGAAACACGAAGTCCGAGTTTGTGCTATCCTGCGATTTCGACCAGCTGGCCGCTCTTTATCCAGAAGAGTTTGCGACTGCTCATAATCAGAATAAATCATCATCACAATCTGCATTCAATCCATCAAGTGAGTTCAACAAATCATTAACTCGATGTCTCCTACGCCACCATTTTTCTCTCCAACTGCCCTCTTTACCGGAGGGGAGATTATGCCCGCCGATTCCAAATAGAGCGAATTATGTTTGCTGGTTGAGAGAACTGATTCTATCAAGCGAAAGTGACTTGGAAAGATTTTCTTGTCAGAGAACATATGATCTATGCGTAGGCGAAAAACAAGAATGTGATATGCGTAAAGAGAAAGCTTCTTTGCAGTGTCAAGGTATTGATATTGGAACCGGAGTCAGTTGCATTTATCCGCTTCTGCTAAGCACAGAGCTATTTGTAAAGAGCGATGCCCTTAGTGAAATGTATCCGGAGAGTAGTAGACACACAAACAAACATGCATCCAAGATCGATGATAATCAAAAGACTAAGAACCAATGGAAATTCTTAGCCACTGATATTGATCCCATAGCAATAAGCTCTGCTGTCAAAAATGTTTCAGCCAACAATCTTGATCACGAAATACATGTTGTGCAAGTCAGCAGTTCAAACGCTAACAATTGTCAGTTTACAAATGCAAGTCATAATACAATAATCGATCGTCACGAAGGGCCATTGTATGCTGCAATGTTGGAAGCTAGACGCAATGCTGCATTCAAAGTACCACATTCAAGTGAATACAACGATACAGGAAATCTTTCAACCTATCCCAAGTTCGATTTCATCATGACCAATCCACCATTTTACTCTACAACAGAAGAAGCAACATCACTACGTGCCGGAGACAAACGGCCACGAACCGACATGTCTTCAAATGAAGCTGTTTATAAACAATCTTACAGTCATGCATTTGATTACGACCACTCCATAAACAATACAGCAATTGAAGGCGGTGACATCGGATTCATCAAAGATATCATGAGAGACAGTCAATTCTTTCGTCATCATATCACATGGTATACCTCGTTAGTTGCCAAACGTTCATCTTTAGATAGAATTCTTGAACAACTTCAAACCTTGGATGGAATATGGGGTAATAAAGGGCAAATACGCACTGTGGAATTTCGTCAAGGCAGTAATAGTAGTAGTCACCCTGGTCACAATGCAGAACAAGATGATACTATGCGCTGCAGTCCAAGAGTTAGATGGGGCATAGCATGGACTTACGAACGAGCCGTGATGAGGTGTTCTAGTTGCAGAATCTCCAATGGATTGACGCACTTTAGTGTTTCATTACATCAAGAAGATATTTCTTCTTATGGACAAGAAACTGACAGTGGCCACGAAAACAAAAACTTCAGAGATGATGTTTATTGTGATGAAATCATAAGTCGCTTGGAGACATACTTCAATTCTTTCCGTACAGTACCTCTGAAATGTGCACGTCAAATAAAGAATGGAGTGCATTGTGTAACTGTAACAGAACAACTCTCTCTATCATGTTCTGCCAAACGCGATGATAACAACGACAATCTACCTTATGATGGGCATTTCATCATTGACGCAGCAGCAAGAGTTATCAAGTATGATAACAAGGATCAGAGTGATCAATATAGAGCTGAAATGGAAGTGAATCTTGAGATCTACAGTCACACAAAACGTGGTCATTTACTTATTGACAAAATCCGAAGCCCAATGCCAGGTGAAATCGGCAGAACAAACAGAAGATGGCGTCGCCTTAAAAGCCATTCTTTGCACACTACATAAGGCTAGTCTCATTACACATTACGCCCAAAAATATCAATTCACACGCCATGTTCACGTGGATAATACCCAATTTTCGCCTCTATATCCCAATCAACGTAACTATTCATCCAATCAATATAGTCATTGGGAACCTCTTTATGCTTGACTTCATTCTTGGGTGCGCTTGCTTTGCATTTACGCTCCATCCCAGTGCACATCTCTAGGAGACTCAATAATAACTCGGTACCATTAGCGCTCAAATCTTCATATCGAAATGGGTAAAACTCTCGCGTTGCATTGAAAACTGCAGCTGATAAATGATTCTGAATCTTTGCTGCTCTCAGATTAACAATGCTAGAGTATGCTCTCTCCGACCCATCATTCAGAAGCTCATACTTATAGTCGGCGTATCCAGGTTTCTGAGGACTATCTTCTTGGGAACATGGCATAACGTCAACGTACTTAAATTGACTGAAACATGTAACATTGTTCTTCATATCACCAGTAATGTTACGGTCGTGGGGTCCGCGTTCTCCTATCCATGGTTTGGTTACAAAGTTTAGCCATTCCAACCCGATATGATCGTGAGCGTGATGGGGTCTTTCTTTCATTGCCCAAACCCTAACAATAAGACATTTACAAAGCAACGCAATGAAAATTGGCCTGGGCTTCAAAAATCAAATCAGACATGCTCTTACCAATCGTAAGGATCTCTGAACATGGCAACAACTACAACAGATTTAGAAGGTCCATCGTACAACTCTTCTTTTTGGAACCAGTGTTTGAATCGCGTGTAATGTGGAGTAACCTACAACAGAGAAGACAATTCGCATTGGGTAGGTACTCATGAATCCAGGACTGATTGAGTGACAATAATTGAAATTGATAGACTTACCAAGATGCTATCGGAAAAGCATTCTCGCAAATGGTCTGTAATCCAATTAGTCCCCGAGTGGCGTTCGCCTAATAAGACTATCTTTTCGACTGGCTCCAAAGTATTCTCAGTATGACGAATCAATGGGCCCAACGATACATCTTTGGCAGTAGTTTCACTGCTCCAATCAATCCATCCAGTGCGAGTAACATCGCCGACTTCATTACTTGAAGCAGCGTAGGCAATGAATAGGAGTACACTGCCAGCAAGCAATAATAAAGCGTAACCGGCAGTGACGAGGCGACGATCATTGGCACCACCTGATTTAGGTGACTCGGGAAGGCGTTGATAGATCATTGTTGTTTTTGCCTCGATATCAAACAGTGGCACTGTTTTTGAGGCCAAGAAGCTCTCGTCTTAGCAACAGCAATACACATGATTTTTTTAATGACTACATTTATGACTGGGTAGTGGTACATGTTATGTGTTTGCAAATGTAGTTTTGTTTACACTTAAGATTGTTTGATAATGCTACCATCATCTAGAATTCTCAAATCGCCATGATGCTTCTTGAATACCTCAGAGTGACTTCGAGCCAAGCTCTTGAAGGAATTTTCGCCTATACTCCCCATAAGTTTGTTGTTCTTTCGCCTCCACTGTTTCTGCTCACCTCTTGTCCACGGCAAATCATCAGTGTTGATTGGATCCATAACTGTATCAATCCTAGGATTGTAAAAGATTGGTAACGATGTTCTAATGCGAGTGTTCGAAGAATAAACTCGATGAGGGGTGGCTAAAGGTGTGGTTCAGTTGGGTCATGGTATGGATGTGGAAAGTAATAGTACCATAGTAATGACTAATTGTGTCTTACCCAAGAAATAGCCGCTTGTAAAGATTTCTGCCAATTCTCCTATATTGCAAACTAGAATGTCAGGGGTCGTAGGAGGCACGTCTATCCATCCTTCATTACATGATTTAGATGATATTGTTTAGATAAATGCAATGAAGCAGATATGATAGTAACTCACCACCCTGTACATTTTGAACTTGTAACCCAGAAGAACAAGAATCTTGAAAGATTAAAGTCATGAAATTGCTGTCCGTATGAGCTCCAACACCCTGTTGTGGTCCATCGTGACCACTACTTGTATAACTTGCAACGGGAGGATATGATACCAATTTCATACTCCAAAAGCTTGGATCGCTGCCACTGCATTGACCAAAATGATCGGCAATGTCTTTTGCATCCACATCTAAAGCAGTGCACATTGATTCACGCAATTGATCTGCCACATTCAAGACACTGGTAACGTAATCCATTATGACAGGACGAAGACTGGGCTGTATATCATCCGGCCAAGGGTTGGTTGATCTAAGTCGATGATAAAATTGCTCCTTTTCATTTCTCTCCTCACGCAAGTCAGTATACTCAGCAGCATATTCAATCTGCTCTCTCCCATCGATCTTGCCTTCGGTATTCTCGACACCCATGGGCATATAACCTCTAAACGCTGCACTATTTTCGTAGGATATGGACATCTTTTCTTCGAGCGGCCTTTGAAAGAATTGTTGTGTTTCTGATAATGCTCTTTTGCAAATGATTTCGGGAATATCATGCTGAAGAAGGAAGAACCCTATTTCATGACTGTGATGATTTAGTTACACAGACGATTTTGTTCAAATTTTGGATGAGATTGGATAAGAGTAAGAAACGAGAAGATGACCGAACTGAAACTCACCAAGCTCTACGAAGCTGATCAGCAAATAAGTTAGGATTGCTTCGTCGTAAGGATAGCTTAAGAATTGGAAGACTCATAGACGAATCGAATTTGCATTA